>PNEQ01099363.1:36581-67138 GCA_003012365.1 Medauroidea extradentata | reverse complement strand
TATAAGGCACTGGAACAAAGTGGTCAAAATTCTTTTCGCGAAAAGTTCATGTCTCTACCTAAAAACCTAACCTAACAAAACATTTTTTACGCAGGGCTACTTAGAACATCACTAGAAACCATTTTCATCAATAAACTATATGTCTAAAATCAATAGTTTGGCCAGTACATGATGAGTAGTGATTCTTGATATTTACTTTATTTTCATAAAAACCAGAAGCTGTAAGCGGACATTGTTATGCAATAGGGAATCAAATACCACGATTTTAATAGCACTTGGTTCCCTATTGCCTAACTACGTTTAAGTATCATAGCGAGATATGCCTTACCGAGGTGAATATAAAAAATTCTGTTGTTGAATATACATTCGTTCGACAGGTACTGAACTCTACATAACACAATTTAACAAGAAAATCCTAACAGTTGCTGACGTCAGAGCTCTGGAGCAAACAGCACCACATGCCCTGGGGGCCGATTAAATATTGCCACCTGCTATGTGCACCGACACAGCGCAACGCATGTGCAGAGCAAGTTAAACGGGTATTCTATGGCATAACGTGAGTACATAATTCCAAGGCAACGCAAGCAGACGCAACGCAGGTGCAAATTTTGCGTTGCACCTATAAAAAGCGATATTTAATCGGCCCCCTGGCCTCCGAGTGCTAATGCAGAGCTTAGGCAGTTACAAGAGTACAGTATTTAAAAAATTATACACCGCGCTTGGGTGATGTCTGTTTTGAAATATCATTTACAGAAATGTACACGTGTGTACCCATTTATGGTTTATTACTACCCATTAAAACATATTTGCTAGCTGTTGAGATTATGGGTGTTTTACCTTCCTTTTTAGGTATAAAATTCTAGGCGCAAAATATTTTAAAAAGATGCAGGAGTGTACAGTACACCTTGATCTTAAATATAACGTCATAAAATTAAAGGATTATCACTAAATGTCTAGATACCTGCAAAATTCGCTTTATTTTCTGACAGCTGACTAGACTCCAAGTGACTATAGGCTTGTTCGACGTCTCCCGCTGGCCGATATTGTCGTGACTTGCCGCGGAGAATGCTTACACGGTAGAGAGGCCAATCTCTGTCAAGACGTAACACACGTAAATGACAGCAAAAGTTCGTGGCCAATTGATTCGCAGATTATGCTCCGTTATGTACAGGAAAATGAAGTTTAGTCTGCTACCAAGTTATAACTGTAATTTTGAATGTCTGATACAGGCGAGCTGTCGGCGAGAAAGACTGCGCACCGGTCAGTGACTTGCACCTAGAGGCTGGGTTAAGCCTGATTCGCGTGCTGTATCGCCCTTACCGCTTCCGTAAACCACGTCCACTGAGGCAACGACATTAAGAGGGCGACATAATTCAACGCTGAAAGCATTAGTCTATAGCTGTACATTTCTTGAAGCCAATTTGTGTAAATTATACAATAGCAATATTAAACAATAGTTTTAGCCAACGTTTTGAACAAAATTGTTTCGAGTGTTACGAACTTCTGAGGCACAATCTCTGACGCCGGAACCTCGTGCATTTAACTGCGGCGCAAGAGATCACGCGTAACGAATTAGAAATTCTGGATAAATATTTATTCATAAAGTTGGCGAATACCTATAGGATTGTCATTGAGTATTTTATCCATATTGGCTTCGAAAAAGGCGTAGAAATCAATTGATGTTTTCAGCGTTTATTTAATACCACGCACTCGTAATGTTCTTATCTAGGGAGGCTGGGCTAGTGTGTGTGAGGCACAAAATCTTTAACGCGCTGAGCTAAGGGTGTCGTCAGCCGGCGTATGTAACGCAGTATCGTCTCAACGCACCTGCCACGCAACTGGCATGCGGACCTTTACTATTATTAATTTTCCTATGGGACTTTAAGCGGTGACCACGTCATTTTAATTGTGGAAACTATCGTTTAAAGTCTAACGCACGCTTCTATCATGGCGTTTTTCGAATTCGGCCGATATATTTCTAGATACGGCAGTCCGAAAAGGCCGTTTTTTAGCCATTTTGAGGGGCTTAAAAATCGTATTTATATTAAGCTTTTATAATTTTTAAATAGAAGCGTTTTTTTAAGTATGCGTTCTTTTCGTAGACATACACGTGTAATCCGCGTTGAGTAGTTTCCTTAAGGGGGATGGAGCGTCAAAGCAGTGAATTTTCACAATTTTCGACATAACTTTTTCCCCTCGCTTGTTATCGAAAATCAAGGTTCGACAATCCGGAAATGATACTTTTAACTTATTACATTACTACATAGTCACAGACGGTCATATTTTTGGAGCAGTGATGGCAGAAAGGAAAAAGATACATTTTTCCTAACTTCCATCAGTGTTCCAAAAATAAGAAAGTATGTGACTATGTAATAAAGTAAGAAGGTGTACAAAAGTGTAATATACGGATTGTCGAGCATTGATTTTCTTTAATAGGCGAAGGGAAAAAGTTATGTCGAAAATTGTGATAAATCACTGGTTTGGCGCTCCATCCCCCTTAAAAATGATTAATAGCAATACGCTGCAAAGCGTTTTCAGCGCAGGTAGATACGAACCTTAAAGTATGGGAGATGCAAAGCAACGCTAGGAGCAGCACTGTCGCGCCTTGCAGACGGCCGGAATGGTGATAGAAACGTATTTTTCGTATGCGTGGCAATGGAAACGCGAGTTTATTTTCATTTTTAAGGGTTCGTGTGGATAAATACAGGCTTAAATTAATGTATATAAAACCAACATTGAACACGACGAACTATGTAATACAAAATATGTAATAAATTGTTTAATATATCCCATATTATTCATTGAAGTGTGCATTAGAAGTGACGCGGAATAAATCCGCATGGTGAGAGTGTAGCAGTAAACGATCTTGTTATGCGGAAAATACAATTTATAAGAAAAAAATTTAATATAAACATTTTGGAAAACTACAAAAATGATTAAATTTGTGCGAACGAAATGTCCGTTTAGAATGCTTATAGAATACATATTGCTTGAAGGTTAATTCATGCTGTTGTTACAACATATATTTATATTATTGTTATTGCAAGTAGACTAATACTTTATATAAAAAAGGGATATTACGAGCTTGTAATTTTAACGTTACTAGATATTTACGAAACATTCTGCAAAAGTAGCTTCGGAAATTTGTTTGTAACGTTTTTGTAGGAAAAAAAATCTACTTTTCAAAAATAAACGTAAAACGGAATATTATTTTTAATATGACACACATGTTAAGTTTTTATTTTAACGCTTACAAATGAATAGACCCGTCTTCGACTATATAATTTCAACAATACAGTATTCAGTAAAAGGACGAGGTTAGGCCTAACATCGTTAGTTCTAAATAAACCAGTTATAATGAAAGAAACGTGTTTACTACAATATATACGGAAATTGGAAAAGAAAATACAAATAGGTAGACCTAATACAGAATTTTAGTTTGGAGAATACTGTTTAAATATGAATACAATTAGATTGGCAGAAGTTGCGATGTGTGAAAATGACGAACACTCGTAACTATATTTTTACACTGTTACCTATCGACAGTGCTCTTTATATACATATAGAAACATTTTTTTAATAAATATATTTTATTTTTACAACGAGGAACAGTATTTCTGCCACCTAGTATTTATTTATAGACATTAAATAGCTTCGCTACGCACGTGTACAATATAGCGTCTGCAGTTGGTATCACCATTCCGAAGGTTCAGAAGTTCATCACCAGATGTCAGCCACTTTGCTTTGCATCTCCCATAGGCTACACACAGTGCTAGAGAGCGAGCAGCGAGCGAGGTGGTCATACGGCACACGTCGTCATAGGAAACAGGTCTGACCAGCTCTCTACACGACCACGAACGTAAAAGTGCCGGACAGCGCCCCAGAGAGAGAAGCAAAGTGTCCGCAGTAAATTTTATTCCGTTAGCGTCTTCGCGTTTGTTAAGGTGGCTGCTTGGGTGAACGCATTTCGCGCGCTCGAGTCCTAGAAGTGGTAACTGCGAAACACCACGCGCATCACACTCTAAATCTGAATTAGTGAATATTCACTGTTTCACACTGATGGATGGAGCAGTTTCAACAATTTGAATAAGTGAATATAGTCACATTTTAATTACCTAGTGAATATTCACTGATTTCCTGTAAGAAAGCCAACATCTCACAATTGAATCAGTGAATATTCACAGTTTTTTCCATTGGTTTCAAAGAACAATTTTCACTTACTGAATCAGTAAAAAATTATTGGAAAATTTGTGGGTATTCACTAATTAACTTGTGGAATGTGGTCACTCTTTATCGTAATCAGTGAATAGTCACCGATTTCGCAGTGGTTTCTCACTGATTGAATTTGTTGAAACTGCTCCATGCATCGACGTGAATCAGTGAACATTCACTAATTCAGATTTAGAGTGCACGTCGCACACTCGCCTCTAGGCGCAACTCACTGAACTTGCGTGCTGACTTCTCGCCGACGATGCATGATATTCTGTGGTGACACTTTATTTTATGACGTAGTATTAAAGATAAAGGTAGAAACGGGAAAAATTCGCGGGTTCACTAACATAGGCTAGCCTCCAAAAACATGTGTGTATTCAAGCAGACATTATCTGCTCACTGGCTGCTCGATTACGCAGTGATATGGGCCTGCACTTAGTTGCTCTGTACTATTGGCTAAGAGACTTCCAGGAAGTGTCAAATAAGTCACGGGCCAACTGCGAAAGTGGCACGAACTTACAGTTGTTGGAATTATAGCTTGGGACCATAAAAAACGCAAAATTTTCAGGTCTCTAGATAAAGGTGAACCGTGTACTTACATACATTTCAAAACAGGATTAGATAAACACCTTTTTATGCCAATTTCTGCAATGTGAAAAATCGAACTATAGCGGTAAGTGAAGAGCCTGATGTGGATATAGACGTGTGTAACGTTCTTTGAATGTTATTTCTAAGCAAAATTAGCTTACGAACACTGAGAAGATTTCGAAAAATCTTGTAATGGACGAGGCTTACGGACACCGGTTGGCGGGCCATTCAAGTGGTGAAAATTGTGTGTTGAATTTCATGTAATGCGTGTACTACATAATGATATCAAAGCAATAACAATTCAATTAAATGTATTTTTATTTCACTTACCGATATTGTAATGACCTCGACATTATTTTGTTAAACAAAACAGGCAAAGAATTGGCTATGAATAGAGATGATGGTTTATCGCGGGAAAACTTGACTATTTGCTAGGCTTCAACGTACGTTCAGCTTGACAAAAGATTACTGGCTTTTCCTTGTACGCGAAGCTACTGCCATATTTGACTAAGCCAATAAGAATACCGCTATTTTAATATTTGATGCACGTTATTGGTCTATAGACAGCTACGTTGTGTCAGTGTTTTCAAGGCTATGTTGGCACAAAACATTTTCGCGATATACCATCATCTCTAGCTATGAACGATTACTAGAGAAGGTGATTTATCGCGGGAAATGTTGACTGTTTGCTAGGCTTCAATGGGTATTAATTTCTGAAGCTTTCATTCCGTTACTGACGAGTCCCTGTTTGACTGGGCGAATAGTAATTCTTGTGCGCTACGACAGGACGTATGTGATTCGTCTGTAAACAGCTACACCGTGACACACAACCGTCGGCCAACAATACATGACGCTGGATGATACACTGATTTGCAGAACACCCCGGCAGAAAACATTCTCGCTATTTCCCACACATCTCTAACGATTGCAATTTATTTTTAATTGCCTGAGAATGTGTTTCTAAATGTGCCGAATAAAATCTGTCACTTTGCCGTCAAAACTAGTAGGAAATGTAAAATTTTTGCGTTTAGCAGATTTGTTACAGAAAATTAGTGACTTTTTTTTCTCGGGCCAGGTTTAGATTCTTTTAATGCTAATCTCGAGTGCGTCAATGAAACCTATGCCAGTCTGTTGGCGCGAGGTTTGTTCTTTCGTAATGTCGAATCCCGTAGGTGAATTTTTAAATTTTTCAAACATATCCCGGAAGACTGTAACACAATAATAAAATAAGTTTTCGTCAGTTTCAGTAAAGTGAGCGATACAAAATCTTGTCAAAATACGGTTTAACAATTCCTTATACTTCAAGCTCATACAATAATTGTTCGTCGGAGATATTTAATGCTAGAACGTTTTCTGCACTACATTAATATATCTACTAACCTAAGAAAGTAGATGTAGGCTATGCGTATCTTACTAACACCTGCCTTATACTTTAATTTAAAATAATTATTTTTTGTAATGGAAAGCTAGTAGTAGATTATTAGTAATAGAGACATGAATAGTTCACGTTATTATTTCGTAACAAGCTAGAATCCACTAGCATATATTCACCTGAACACAACTAATAGATCCACGATTTTTTCGCGAAAAGATTTCTGCACAACTTTGTTCCAGCTCCTTACGCGCACATCGGCAGCCTTGCTTCATGGTTTCTGGCAGCGTACGCGTCCCTCATTCGAATGCACCAATCAGAATAAGGTTATTGTGACTTCATGCTGCTGTGATTTGTTAGTAGGTCCTCAAGACAAGTGAGAGTTAAAATATCCAATCACTGACCATAAATCAGATCTGCAGGTATGCACATAAGACATTCAAATCAAGCTACGGAAAAATCTTTCCGGCACAAAATCGTGGCTATATCAATTACGACTATCAGCTTCAGGCCTTAGTGGGTCACGGTGGCTGAGGGGTCAGACCTCTCGCCTCCCACCAAGGCGATCCGGGTTCGATTCCCGGCAAGTTCAGTCCCCGGATTTTCGTATGTGGGAATCGTGCCGGACGATGCCGCTGGTCAGCGGGTTTTCTCGGGGATCTCCTGTTTCCCCGCCCTTACATTCCGGCGCTGCTCCGCACTCACATCATGTCACCCCTCACCAGCGCTGAAGACATCGATGTCAAGGGCGCGGTCTACCGCAATTTTCATCACCATTTTTTTAAATTCTTATTTGTACCAGATATTTTTTTCTTATTTTAGACACAAAATGTGACTAAATTTGGCTCTTATGAAATTTTTTTATCTCTTATAGTTTTAGCATAATGGCTTGTTAAAGTCATATTTTGCATGTTTCCGTTTTAAAACTAAAACCAACTGATATTCTAAACAAAAAAAAATCACAGTGGATAAAGACATTACAGGTTACGGTAACATGCTCATAAAATTAAAGAATAAAAATTATTTGTATTTTTAAAAAATGCTAAAACTAGAAATAAACATTTTAAAAAAATTCAATAATTTTTTTAAAAATACAAATAACTTTTACTCTTTAATTTTACGAGCATGTCACTGTAGCCTGCAATGCCTTTATCCACTGTGATTTTTTTTTTAGTTTGGTATATCAGTTGGTTTCAGTGTAGTCGTTAAAATGGAAACATGCAAAATATGACTTTAACAAGCCATTACGCGAAAACTATGAGAGACAAAAAATTTTCATAAGAGCCGAATTTAGTCACATTTTGTGTCTAAAATACGAAAAAAAAATATCTGGTACAAATAAAAAATAAAATAATGATGACGAAAATTGCGATAGATCGCGCCCTTAAGAGGAGTCCTCGACTGGCGCATGGACGGCGTTGCAGCGTGTCACGTGCATACATTTTTACGCGAAACCGCTTAAGTTATTCATATTATGTTTATCTACGAAAAGAACACACACTTGAAACCATGCTTCTATTTTTTCAAAAATGTAGCACGCTTGTTAGAAACATGATATTCGGGCCTCTCAAAATGGCTAAAAACGGTTTTTTTTAGACTGTTGTAACTCCGAAAATATTACCTGAATTCATAAAGTGCAAAACGAAAAGCATGCGTTGGTCTTTACTTCAAACTATTCAAAAATAAAATATTGGGGTCACCGCTTAAAGTCTTATAGTAAAAAGACTTCAACGGAAACCTTGCACGCCAGTTTGGCGCGCTGCGAATAGAGGCGATATGCTTCTCGTCAAGCGTGAGACACTGGCTCTTATCGCTACGCTGTTACCACGCGTCAAAGGTGGAAATTTGACACCGCGAAGGACTCTTAAGTGCTGGCCAAATACTCTTCACTCACACATTCAGGCCTTAGTATCTTTGTCAGCTCGCCTTACAGGAGAGTAGGCATTTCTAAAGTTAACCATATGTCATTGGTTGAGAAAGTTCTTCAGGCGCGCTACACAAACTGCTGGACCTACATTAGCAGTTTGATAAGAACAGAGTACTGTCTGCTGTAAGACAAACACGAGAAATTTGTAGGTTTCTGATAATAATATCAGTAGAAGCAGTAGTTGGACCAGAAATTGTAGAAGCAGTATTGCCGATGCGTAGAGTGAAAATAATTTCGCACCAACATGTTTCAGTATGCAAGTTCTTCTTCACAGTCGGAGATTGGATGTTTTTAACTCTCAGTGTCTTTGTTTTATACCCGCAAATCACAGACGAGTGGTGAGTATGTAACCTTATTCTGATTGTCACAGACACATGAGTGACGCTTCTGCACAAAGACACGCTACCAATAACCATGAAGCACAACTGCTTACGTGCATGTAAGGCACTGAAACGAAGAGCGCAAAATTATTTTTCACAAAAAAACACTTGCTCTACCGGTCCAAATCATTGAAGTCCATCAATACTACTGTACACATCGGCACTGACGTCACTGATCAAGTCGACTTATTACAGCGGAGACTCTGTAAATGTGGCAGAACTGATAATTTGGCACAGTTTTTAGTTACTTTAATTTTCAACTAAACAGTGATATTTATATAAACTGTTTCTCATTCAGCCAAACAAGAGCAGAATCTAACGTTTAATACAGGCGTGTTTTTAGTTAGTAAAGCATAATTTCTGCGTGAATTGTTTACTAACTAAAACAAATGTGCCAAATTGACAATACTCCCAAATTAAGGGTGTTCAAGTGCGATAAGGGCATAATTTTATATTTATATCAAACAGAGTTAGTTTTGTAGACGATACATGTGAGTGTAGTTTCCTCTCACGAAAAATTTTTAGCGGGCGTAGTTTTCTCATAAAGGTACGTCAAATTGTATGTACTGCTGCCATGCAAATAGTAAAAACTAATTGACTCATTTACGTGAAATAATTCACAATTAAATAAAATACTATGGTCTACGTAATAAAACATATTTTAAAAACTCCCGCGAACTGTTTTTCTATTTCATGAAATAGCTTAGCTAAAAACTTTTCTCTGCACCTTTGCGATATTTTTTTAAATTCAAAATATTACGTTGCGGTTTTTTTATGTTTTTAATGTTTTACTGCATAGCTCATGGCACGTATGTTTACAGTGAATTATTTTGTTTAAGTAGGTCAGTTGGTTTTCACTATTTGCATGGCAGAGTAACAAGCAAATTTTTACTTTGATACACCGTTATGAGAAAAATATAAGATCTAAAATTGTTGTGTAAGCGTAAAATGTACTCAGAAGTACCGTCTACAAACTAACAGTATTTCATAAAAATATAAAATTATGAATTTATCGCCTATTCCAGAAGCGCTTGTGTACTTCACTGCACTGCACGCCTATGAGGGCACTGTAGCAGTGTGCCGATGGTAGAAGTGCCAGACGACCCAGGTGGGCTATCACATAAGGCAGGAAATCTGTGAAGAGGGACACAGCGGGTGGCCTCTAATGAACCCATCCCCAGCTCTCAACACCTCAGCAGCGGCGGTATAATGCCACACTTCTCTGCGGGGAAGCCACTGGCAAACAATTCCTAGTCGCCCGCCTCAACACGCACAGATATAACACTCTCCATTCTCAGTTTTTTACTGTAATATATGACTTACGGTTTTTTTTTGTACCGTAAAGTAGTAAAAGTAATAACCATGGCAGTTTCTTCTTTCATATATCTGAAATTCTGAGCAGTGCAATTTACAAAATTGAAAATTTATTCAAGGAGATGATAACTATATTTTGTGAGGTTGTGTGTCGCCTTCTTCATTAAGTCTTATGATGCGGTACAGACTATTGATGTGAGAAGCAATGTTATTAAAATGTTAATACCACAACAATGTAACTTGACTATCACGTTCCCGATATTTTTTTACTAGCCAACAAATTTAGATTTCTAGGTACTGCTCAAAAATATTTGTTAAATATTTTTTTCAGTACAACATGAAAAACACCAAAATCAACCCATTAAATCGTTAACAAAATCAGTTAAATACAAGTTAGGTCTTCACGCATGTGTGTGTGTATATATACTCTCTCTTTCTCTTTCTTTCTCTCTCTTTCTTTCTCTCTCTCTTTCTTTCTCTCTCTCTCTCTTTCTTTCTCTCTCTAGTCAATAATTTTTCATTTACGTATATTAATTTAGTTTTTATTAAACATTCTAAAAAATCTTCGTATCATAGCTCAAAGTTTTACAAATAATTTGGATTTAGTTACCAACATTTTTATGAACATAACCTGACGTCTCTGAAACACTGAGCCTCTGTAATGATTTAAAATCGTATCTGCAAAAAATATATATCGTACGTATATCAGGTGTAATGGATTTATGAGTTTATTGAAACTTAAATATTGAACCGGAGAGCTAAAACAATTAAATTTAATATGATCCGAGACAGCAAAAATAAGCCAAAATCTTGTAAAATTCAAAATTACTTTTGTCATGACCATTTCTATGGGCACCGACCACCACGCGTTTCAAATGCGTGGTAAAGTTCACGAAAATCACACTTTTTTTTTACCAAACCATTCGACCTGTGCCCATAGTGTTAATGTACATAAAGAAAACACACGTCGGACAAGTACGGAATATAACTGTTAAGACGCCACGCTAATTAAAAACAGTTTAGATTCCCTCTAACACTGCTAACAAATAGACCTTTTCGGACTGCCAAACTTCAAAATGTACTAACCGGGTGAATGTGAAACTCAGATAGGGACATGCACTGAGCTTCGCTACAGACGTTTCACCAACACAATTACACGGCCACCAGTTTTAAATTCTCACAATATAACTGGATCAGCAGGAATCTTGCACGCTAGTTCAGCGCTTGACTCGTTGTGACGAGGCGACATTTAGGGTCGAGTGTTAGACAATTTTATTGTATTTTCTGTTTTTGAGCCATAAAATTTACTCAAATTGTAATATCAATGTTTTCTCTTCGACAAAGCATAGGATATATTCTTGGCAAATTGCTCGTCATAAATAATAATGGAATCTTTTATTGATTTGTCATGCAAAATAATTGCAAGAGAATTCTTGAAAGTTAATGTAGGCCTATAATTATCCTGCAATAATTCTGCATGAAAAATTAATTACATATTCCATTATTATTTATGTCGAGCAGTTTACCAAGAATATATCACATGATTTGTTGAAGAGAAATTGTTGATAATACAATTTAAATTATGACTGAAAAATTAAAAATACAATAAATTTGTCAAACACCCCCCTTAATACTCAAGAAATAATGTCCACCTGAGAGACGTCTGAATTGATCCCCCGTCATAGAGCCAGCCACAGACCACACACGGCCCCGAGAAGTATTATTTCAGGTTGGGAAGACGCCAGAGACAACCCCGACCACAACTTTTTTTTCAGAGGCGGCTGTCATATTTAGTGTCTGCACTAGCGCTGAGGACAAGGTTATCAACGCGGCGGCGAAGTTCTGGGAGTGGGAGTTGCGACCGGAAACAGCCATATTTCACGTGGAATCGCAGTAATTTCCCAGATAGGAAGCGAAGACGAAGAGGTACTCCCACCCCACCTATTTTTTCCCATCCCCTTACTTGCCAACTTCTAAGAAAATAAAAGTCCATCGCACCATTGCCAACTTTCTCAAGAACTTTTCTATAATAGCCTCTACGTGACACGGTGTACGGTTTCAGTAGACTTGCGTGAAAAACGTAATCAAGGATTATTTCGAAGTACAATATCTAATGCGTGTATGAAGTTGTTATTTAACAATAGAGAAAATATTTTTGTGATAACGGTTTTTAATTGTTTTTCCTTCTACGTTAGTAATGAATGGTACACCTAAATGTCTTTCAAGGTTTGTTGGGTGGTAAATTAAAATAACAAAACTAGTTTTATTCTACTTTTCAGGAATTTTTAAAATGGTGTAATATTGTGACATCCCGTTCCATGTTCAAGCGTGATTTAAGGTTCGGGATAAAAAATTTCCGTTTTAAACCCAAATTACTTTTTTTTTTCCAGATAATTTGTAGTTTCCTATCCATTTTACTATAAACAAAGCCACCAACGTATCAGTCTAAGTGAATAGATTGTAATGAACTCAAAAACATCAGAAGTCGCAACACACAATATATTTAAGGGCTTGTTCCCGAGTTTTTTTTCAGACTGGTGCATATAACTCAAATATTTTTTAATCAAAAGTTTTGAAAAAAAAAATTGAATCAATGTGCAATCACACGATGCACAATACTGTGGACGCGTTTTTTAAAATAATGTACCATTCGCCAGCAAAAAATAATAATTTCCTTAATTTTTCCTTATTTTCACGGAGAAAAACGTGGTACTTTGGGTAATGAAATCTAAAAACCGTTCAGTATAATTCTACAAAAAAAATTCAGCTACAAATTATAACATATAAGTGTCAAAACTGTGCAGCGAAATTTTGATATGAGTATTAGGTAGCAATAAAAAAAATATTTTCGAAATCACTGCAAAACTCCGTGACAAGGCCTTAATTATTGTTCTAGAAAAGATGGTCTTGAAAAGTTCTCAATTTATCGCAAATAACCCATAGTATTAATTTGATTTCATTAACTTATTCTTTACTTATCGTCGGCGCAGTTAAGGTAATCTATGTCTTCTCTTACTGGACCCGGTATACATGTACAGACACCAAAAATACAATAATACCACTCTAAGCTTAAATATAAATTTATAATATAAAAATCTCTTAAATAATATTATGTTAAGAAAACACAATAATAGTTCGATCGAATGCTTACGAGATTGTCGCACGAAGCTGAACTTACAAAATACCATACAAAGTGTTAATTGATTTTCTTGTAAATTTTCAAGTTACGAAACTTTTAAGTTTAAATAGTTAGTTTTAAGTTTCAATACTGCCGGCCCTGTGGTACGGGAGATCTCGTACAACACGGGACGATTGGCAACCCTCATTCCTGGTGGCGACTGGTCTGTGCCACTGCCGATGCCTGTTAGCCGCGGGTGGCCGGCCGATTACCTCCCTTAACGAGCACATAAAACACCGTAATCTGCGAACAAGAGCAAACAATGTTTCAGCAGTAATAACGGAGTCCGGTAAAGTACCCTTGACCTCACCCCTCCCCCAAATAGGTCAAAATTCTTCCGCTTCCTTGGGCGTGAGTCGGAGAGGAGGCTGGATCACTTTCAAAGCGAGGACCCCCGCTCGCGGCTGTCGCGTGGGTTACAAAGAGGAGGCCGCTAACTATAGATATGTCTAGACGTAGTTTAGTAGAGGGGGGGGGAGGGTTTGTCCCATCTCCAGACACCCGTAAATGTCGCAGTCGCCAGTATACGGTCAAGTGAGCTCTCCTGATGACCGTCTTGTCAGACGTAATGACAAAATATATGTCTTACTGAGGCTACATGCGTTATGACAGGTACTCGTCTAGCGCATGGAGGCCAAATGTTCAGACTATTCGCCTCCCACCTAGGCGATCCGGGTTCGATTCCCGGCGCGGTCTGTCCCCGGATTTTCGCAAAGGTGAATCGTACCGGACAATGCCGTTGGTCGGCGGGTTATTGTTTTTCGGGGATATCCCGTTTTCCCCACCGGGGCTGCTCCATACTCACCTCATGTCACTCCTCACCAGCGCTGAAGACCTCGATGTTAAGCGCTGACCAAAATCTTTCCCTCACTCACTCTAGCGCATGTACGGTGTCCTTTCCTACGCGAAACTACTGATAAACGTTATCTCAATATGTCTAGTGCTGAAGTAACCCTCGGTGAGGGGACTGGTTCAAGGTTATACATATATTCCTTCCCCACCCCCCTTTTTAATGTTAATAAAAATTTACTGTGTCTAACCATACTGTTATTTTGGCCTTGGTTTCGCTATAATCTTCCGACCTCTTGACTCAGTGGTCATAACTTCTGGCTACTGGGTCAGGGGTCCCGGGTTCGTGTCCCGGTCGGATAGGTCAGTATTTAAAGTACTGTACCCTCTTCGGGTTCACGACTGGGTTATCCCTTATCTCCATTCAGTGGGAGGCAATGTCGAACTAGCCATCTGAGGGCGTCGTCGTTTTATACACCCGGTGCCTTCCGTGGTCCGTAACCAGCCTTCGGGCAAAACACCCACTATTACTATCATCATTCATTATCACATAATCCAAACAATAACACTTACTGTTCTTTCACTTACACTTACCAGTTCTTTATCGTTATTATTTTGCTTAAAATACACTGGGGAGGGTTGGACGATTTTAATTGCACTTTCAGTTTTTGAGCTATAACATTTATTCAAATTGTATTATCAAAATTTTCTCTTAGACAAAGCGTAGGAAATATTCTGGGTAAACAGGTTGAAATAAATAAAACGGAATCCTTCATTAATTTGTCAGACCGAATCATTGCAAGAGAATTCTAGAGTAAACCTGTAATTCTCTTGCAACAATCCTGTACGACAAATTAATTAAATATTTCATTATTATTTATGTCAGGCAGTTTACTAAGACTATATCCTCTGCTTTTTCGAGGAGAAAATGTTGATCATACGATTTGAATAAATTTTATGACCCAAAAACTGAAAATACAATAACATTGTCTAACACTCCATCTTAAACAACGCCGTACTAGCATGGTACTAGACCTGGAATTTAAATGTTTCCAGAGGGAAACATTCACATATCTCCTCCCACTTTATATTCCCTCTCCTCTCCCCAAACGTCAAAAATCTTACCTACGCCATTGGAGCAAAACAGTCATTATACTGTGCATAGGCCTATACGTTTTTTATACTGACGGCATGATATTAAACAATGTTCCTGAGTCCCTTCAAAATAGCTAAATACTGGTTTATGTAGAAACGCTATCCTGATTCACAAAATAAAACGATAAAGGCTTTCGTTTAACTTTATGCAATCTATTCCATAAATAAAAAAGGGTCACCGTACAAAGTCCAATTGCAAAAATAATAAAATATTACTAAAACACTGGGCGCTAATTAAGATTTCAGTGCATGATATCGGTAGATATTATTTTTAACCCCCATATCAGTGTCACACAAAAGTTATGGGTTTTGGGCTATAACGTTTGACTCTTTTACTACTTACAGTGAGTAAAAAGAATGAAACGCGATATTCTATTCAGGAATATGAGTATTAAACGTACAGTCATGGAGTCTAAATGGGAAACCAACGTTTTAAGAAAATTTGATCTTGTCAATGTGTCAATTTTAAATAATCTCAAATAAAATGCAATTTACTTAACATTTACTGTGGGCTTTCACAACACGAGTACAAAATGTCTGAGAAAATAATTACCTCTGAATTATTTATGTAAATTGTAAATCATAACGTTCAAGTAAATCACATATCACAATTGGACGGTGTTATGTATCACTAGACTATGTGCCATTTGAAATATGAAATATATATATATATTATTCTTCATCTTTGAATCAATTCTATAACAAAGAGTTTTAGTCGTATATCCCGTTGTTATAAATATTCACTTTATAGGGCTAATATTTTTTTGTTGAGACTGTTACAAATATGAATGAGTTCTAGCATGTGTTACTGATACCTTACAGTTGGCGCATAGTCTACTAATGTATGTAGGTCGTCCGGGATAAAGTGAGCAGTAAAAAGTCAACCTTACTTCTTGTACGGTTGGCAACGAAATTACGCAATATAGTCCCGTGTAGTTTCCTATTTAAATACAGATATACTGAAACAAACTCAAATGAAATCGACATACTTGTATTTTATTTAATTAATAAACTTATTTTTATCAAACTATATTGGCTCCTACTGACTACACAGTTTATCTTACACGTGCAAATATCAAGTGACGTGGGGCCGCGGTGGTCGAGGGGTCAGACCTCTCGCCTCTTAACTAGGCGATCCGGGTTCGATTCCTGGTGGAGTCGGTCCCCGGATGTGAGAATCGTGCCGGACGATGCCGTTGGTCGGCGGGTTTTCTCGGGGATCTCCAGTTTCCCCCACCCATTCATTCCGGTACTGCTCCATACTCAACTCATGTCACCTCTCACCAGTGCTGAAGACCTCGATGTTGAGCGCTGAACAAAATGTCTCACTCTCAATCAACTGACGTGTCCAGAAAGTGTTAGATATTTCCTGCGTTAGCCGTTACGCGCGGAAAGATACGAATTGGCTGAAAATAAACCCCCCCCCCTAATCTCGAAAAAATATAGAGCTTGATCCACCCCTGATAACATTAACTTGTATTTATGGAAAAATACTTGAGAAGTTACATAATCTCAAAACCCTCAGTTGTTTTTTTGTTACCGTACTAAGCCGCTGGTTCAAGGAGTGCTTTGATCCCAACTTCCGCTAAAAAAAACTTAAGTTTGACTAATTAGTTTCTGTGTAACGTTCACGATAACAATAGAAACTGTTGTGCAGTAGCGTGAAAATTCTCAATATTTTATTGATAAGGAATGTCATCTTACTGTGAGAGGAATTGATTTCCTACGCTTAATGCGATTGTTCCATAACACTAGTAACGAAATTCACCACATTTTTCTTTTAGAATGTATCTTCAACTGTATAAACGTACTACATACATGTAGGGTACATGTTAGTGAAATTGTTACTATCTTCCATGTAAAAGATTTTTCTACTTCGTACGTTTTTTCTTGTAGTAGACCTTCAGCACGCAAAATACAGGTACATTTCTACTTTCATACAATCAACTCTCATGCGTTTCAAATGTTCACACACCAGTCATACCACAATTCTTCTTTACGAGGATGGGGTACATAATTCAACGCTAAAAGCATTAATCTATAACTTTAGGTTTCTTGAAGCCAATTTGCGAAAAGTAAACAATAGCAATCCTAGACAATAGTTTTAGCCAACGTTTTAAACAAAATTGTTTCCAGTGTTACGAACTTCTGAGGCACAATCTCTGACGCCGGAACCTCGTGCATTTAACTGCAGCGCAAGAGATCACGCGTAACGAATTAGTACTTCTGGATAGATATTTTCTCATAAAGTTGGCAAATATCATTATCTAGGATTGTCATTGAGTATTTTACCCCTTATTGACTTCGAAAAAAAGGTAGAAATAAATTTTTGTTTTCAGCGTTTATTTATCTACTACGCACTCTTAATGTAAGGGTTTCAAACTTTAATGTATATAAACTAACAAACACAGTAAAACATAATTTCGCAGTGAGTCGACACTATCAAACATAACATGGTTTTCAGTATATGTACTACCACTTGAGTACAAAATATCAGCCTATGTAACACTCAGTAACATAAAATAAATATATAATTTAATTTATGACAGTTAATTTTTTTGCAACAACGCTTTGTATAAGATGCAGCTGCATCATTCGACATTTATAGGTTCTATTTTGAACGCATTATGTAAGAAACTAGAAAACTGCCTCTACCCGCGCAGACAGGCGCTACCTAAGCTTTCGTCAGCTGCCGAGTGTCACTTCTGAAGTTATGTGGCAATGATAAAAATACGACAACTATTCTAATCCAACGTATTTGTCTTCTAGGGGCGGCATAGTTACACCTGCACGCTGAGAAGTCCGCGGTAGTCTTAAACCATTTCTCGACTCAGCATTAGATAAAGACCTTTCTACGGCTGTTAGAGATTATGTACTGCAAGACCTAACGAGAAGTATCCCTTTTTAATCTTTGAGTGTCTTCGCCACTCTCTACAATGTTCGTATCTCTTACCTATCGTCATACGTTGACATAATTCTTGTGTCGTCTACAACCCCCCTTCCCCTTAGACGCCCTCGTACCTTGTACTTATTGTTCCGCTCGGATCTGACGTACGTGCATGAGAGGGGCGAGGGGGCGCACCAGCCGAAAAATTTAAACGAGCCTTAATTTAAATGCGGCGAGTTTGTAATCTGTCAAAAGGTTAACTGCGGCCGAGTAAAAGAGGCTTGTGAAGAGGGTTGAGGCGATGTTCTATTGTTCGGCGCTTCCTCCGGTCTTAATTCTTGTTTGCAGTAGTAGAGGTGGAGAAGCGAGGAAGAGGAAGGAGAGGGGAGGCATGGCAGTCGCCGGCCAACTGTGGTCAGAAGCACCCTAACCTAACCTCTTACCTTCATAGTGCTCTTTTTTGTTGTGTGGTCGGCACGAGTGCTCGCGTGTCGCGGCAGGTGTCGCGTGCGAGGTATCGTCCGTTATACTCACATTATCGATATATCGAGAGTCGTGCGCCACGCTCGCGCCGTAAGATGTGAAATTTCTCAGCAGGTTGCGAAGTATATTAAGTCTGACTATACCGTGCGTGGCGGAAGGGGGGAGGAGGGGTGCAGCAGTATAATTGATATAGATAATTCAGGGTAAAGTGAGCATTAAGAATTTAACCTTTGAAAAATATCACTAGTCGTTACTGCATATAATTCAACATGAACTATAGTTGCCTTACTGCTTGTATGGTTGGCAGAACAAGTGACGGCAAACCATATCTAACATCAACTGTTTGTACGTACATTGGCTGTAGACCCAACGGGCAGAAAATTTTATTAGAGACCACGTAGGACGGGATAAGGTCCTCGTCGACTTGTTGGTTGGTTGTTGGCTGTAAGTTTCCCACGGTACTTAATAAACTGTAATTCAATTACACTCGTAACAGTGTTGTATGTACATTAGCTTGTTGCAATATTAATTAACGAGACTTTCCTGTCTCTAAGTCACGTGGTACAGTAACGACAGCTTTTCATTTTATTGAGCATATCAGAACATAGTTAACCTAACGTCTGTTATTTACTGGTAAACACTTAAGATGCGTAAGAGCTTTTACAATCGATAAATCACTGAAGAAGAAATAAATTTTAGAAAATTGTTAAATGTAAACCAGGGACGAAATAACGGGCTTATTTATTTATTTTTAAAAGCATTTTCATTTACTTTGACTCTTTTTGCTGTCATCGTGCACTGCTGAACGTCAGTATTATTTTACCTGCTCTACCGAATATTAAAACCTAGTTTAAATGTTCTAAGGTATAAGACAGCTCCGAAGAAAATCAATCGTAATTTCTTATTTGAGGTGAATATTATTCAACGTGTGTAAATTACTCATGACGAACTTTTCTTGCAGAGAAAAAAATAACATGTTGCTGTTTCCGCACGTTGTCACTTCTAAACTATAACTTAAATGTTTTTTTTTCTCATAAATAAAAATAGCCACGATTTGATGGCGAAAATATAAATGCACCAGTTGGGTTCCATGTTTTCTGTGCACATCCTTAGGTTAGGTTTGGTAGGGTTAGGTTGTTTTAGGTTAGGTTTGATTAGGATATGTTTAGATTGTGTAAGGTTGGGTTAGGTTAGGACAAGTTAGTTCAGTTTTGGTTTTGTTAGGATTGGCAAGTTTGCTTTGGGGTTGGGTTAGGTTAGGTTCGTTTAGGTTAGGTTGGGTTAGGTTATGTTGATTTGGATTCGTATGAGTTAGGTTGGGTTAGGTTAGATTGGGTATTGTTACAATATATTAGGCAAGTCATATAAACTAATGACATGTTTTACAAGTCATGACGATTCTCGACTAATTACAGATAGTCATAACAAGTCATGGCAATTTATAACAAGACTTAGCAAGGCAAAACAAGTCATTTAAGTCCAGCCACGTCATGGAAAGTCATAACAAACCATATAAAGTAATGACTAGGTCGTAATAAGTCGTGAAATGTCGTAGCAATTCGTTAGAAATCATTGCAAGTTTTAGCAAGGCACGGCAAGTCATTGAACTCTAGGTAAACCCAGGGCGACCCAATATAACTCAAGGAAATTCTGGGCAACTCAGCGTAAATCAGGTCTACTCAGGGCAACTCAAAACAACTTAGTGCAACTTAGTGCAAGTTTGTGCAAAACAGTGCTGGTTAGTGCAACTTAGTGTAACTTAGTACAAATAATGGCAACTCAGTGCAACGTATTCTAAATTATGGGGGTAAGTTGTATTCGGTTGGATTATATTAGGATTGGTTAGGTGACGTTGGATTAGGTTAGGTCGGGTCAGGTTAGGTTCGGTCAAGTTAGATTGGGTTAGGTCGGATACAGTAGGTTTGGTTTGGTTATGTTGAGTTAGGTTAGGTTTGGTTAATTATTGTTGGCTTGGATAATGTTGGTTTGCTTAGGTTTGGTTAGTTTAGATTATATTGGTTTTAGTGTAGGTTTGTTTATGTTATATTGTGTTATGTTGGATTACTATAGTTTGGGTTAGGCTGGGTTACATTATGTTGGGTTAGGTTTGATTAGGTTAGTTATGTATTATGTTACTTTGTGTAAAATTAGGTCGGGTTAGGTTAGTTTTGATTAGGATTAGCAAGTTTAGCAGGAGTGTGGATAGGTTGGGTTAGGCAAGTTCAGGATGAATTGGCTTTTTATATTTATGTTTGGTTATTTTGGCTTAAGTTAGTTCGGGCTGAATTAGGTTAAGTGGGTAACATTATTTTTGTTAGGTTATGTTGGCTTAGTTTAGGCTGTGTTAGGTTGGGTTATGTAAGCTTTAGGTAGTTCGGGTGAAGTATAATGTAGGTTGTGACTGTTAAGCTGATGTGCGTAATATTGAAGGGGGGAGGTTATGTTGGGGTACGTTACAATATGTTATGAATTATGTAGTCTAGTAGGTTACATTAGGGTACGTTAGGTTTTGAAGATTTACCTTAAAGTTAGCTTAAGTTAAATTTGGTTTGAATATGTTAGGTTTCAATAGGTTATGGTAAGGTAAGTTAACATATGTTGGGGTAGATTATATTACAGCCGGCTGGTTAGGGTAAGGTAATTTTGTGTTAGATTATGTTAGTTTAGAATATGTTTTACAATTTGTTGCAGACCTGTACAATTTATGAACAGAGCAAATTTAGTCAAGGTTAGTTCAAGTCATGGCAAGACATTGTGTGTCATAATAAGATATGTTAGGCTATGTCAGAACATTTGACGGCAAGCCATAATAAGCCAATTGTCATTGCAAGTCTCAACAAATTATAGGGAGTCGTAACATGTCATTACAAGTCAAACAAGTCACGGCAATAAATTAAAGTTAATGGCAAGTAGTAACATTCAGTAGCGAGTCAAAACAAGTCATGACAAATCGTGGCAAACCAAGGCGTGTTGTGGTAAGTAATAGTGAAGTCATAGCGAGACTTAACAAGCAATAAAAGGTCATGTCATATCACATCATGGCGTGTCATAATAAGTAAGAGCATATCGTAAAAGTAGAAGCCTATCACGAAAAGTAAAGACAATACCTCAAAACAGCAATGACGAACCATAAAAAGTAATGACAAACCATAGCAAGTCATAACAGATCATGGCAACTAAAACAAGTAATGACCAGTCAAAAATGTCACAAGCAAAATAAAATCATTACAAGTCACCCAATTTATGGCAAATCAAACATGTCGCGGCAAGTCAAACGATTCGTGACAAGTCATAATAAGTCGTGGCAATTCACAGCTAGTTATGGCTAGTCGTAACAAGTCGTGGTAGGTCATTACAAGTCCTGGAAAGACACAGCACGTTTATATACAGATACACAGTGACACTTTAAAAAATCCGACCCCGAGCCCTGTACTTACTTCCCCTCTGCCCCAAACTGGCACCTACGGCGACCAGGCCCTACTGTTCACACTCCAGTTCGTTGCTCGTAGCGAATTGAAAGAAAGAGAAACGACGGCAACGTTGCATCAGCACCGAGCAAGCGCGTCAGCTTAAGCTAGAAGTGCGGTGGTGGACATATCAGTGCACTCTGTTTACGAAGGACTAGAAAACAGCATTGGGGTATTCCAGAAAACTATTTACTTAGGCTACACTAAAAAAAACAGTGCTTAAATTTGATTGTTAATGCACAAATAAGTATAGTTAACCGTCCTTATACTCTGCGTTATAAAATTTTCGAAATGTTGTTATCTTAAACTATAAAAATGCACGTTTTGAGTACCCACATCATACATTAAAAAATTCTCAAAAATACTTCGGTTAAGAAACAATATACTTTGTATAGGTAATTCTCTCTAAAAAAAAAAAAAAAAAAAAAAAAAAAAACGAACTCAATATTCAAAAATAACAACTATGGCGTATAATAATAATTAATATTATTATTAATATTAATATTACTGTGGAGACTTAAAACCTCGCGAGCCGTATTTCATCCAATGCGTCTGTGTTTAACATTATTTTATAATTTTTAACAAATATCGTTTCACTCAAGATGCATGTAAAATAAAAATATAGACTTTCCTCTGTACAAAAATTAATTTATTATTGTCGTATTTTAAAGTACTTCCGCTTCTTGTTTAAAACGGCACCCTGCTTATTCCCGGTTAGCGTGAACATAGCCCTCAAGAGGGACGAAGGTAGAGTGGAACTGACGATAATCCGTTGTTGGCAAACAATGGCCTCGAGGGAAGCGCTTTGCACAAGCCACGCGTCAACCCTGTTAGACGAGATAATGGGGTGGTGGGCTGACGTGTGTCACCGAGTGCCGTAACCTCATATGTAGTAGTACTCCATTAAGAAGCTCCCCCTCCCTTTTTTTCTCCGTCTACCTCCCCATTCATAGTGGCTGTTCAATCTTTCTCATGTTGGTCCCTGCTGCAGTCCCGTGTGAAAGTATCGTTACAGAATAGCTAAGTAGACAGAAGTGAAATTGCGTAGCGGCGTATTGAAAACTAATTTACAAGGTTTCTGATTTTAAAATGTAACTTTTATTCCTCATTTAAAAATTATTTTCAGACAGGTGCACAGATAATAAGTTTTGTTTATTTTACAAAAAAATTTATTTGGATATTATTAATTCCCCCAAAAAATATATTCATTTGTATAATGCTTCAAATTCGTATTGCAAAAATACTGAAAAGTAAACACACACGAACACAAGAACAATTTTTTATTTACAAACCATTCGTTGAACGTTTACAACTCAATTTCTATGCTCGTTTAATTTTTAGTAAATCGTTAGGTTTGTTTTATTTGCACACCATAAATGCGACAGTAATTTTTGTATTTTTACATGTAGCTTTACAAATATTTCGCTGTAAAAAGTCTGACGTATTACGAGAATGTTAATATAATTAACGTCTGCAGGCAGAACACCGTGTAGTTCAAATACCAAATAATAAATAATAACGTCGACAATGACCTTACACTTACGGCAATATAACCCTAGGCTGAACAACGGACACCCACTCCGCACACATAACTCGTAGAACTTAGACGAATTATTTCCGCAAACTGGGTTGTAATGAGCGAGCGAGAGGGTGTTAGTTGACAAGAGAGCTGTGAGAGGGAGCGGCAGGTCGAGTGGCTCAAGGAGAGAGTATGAGCGACGATGCTGTCAGACAGACAGACATGCCACGTGGTGATACTTGAAGCTGTCACCCCAGGGGCTGAGTGACACGTGACCACAACCTCTCGAGCTGGCTGTCGTCTCCCTTGCTAATGCCACCATTCAATACTGCCGTGCTGACGTCACAATCCACGAGAGGAGATGGAGAGGATGTCGAGCGCTCTCTCCTATGTAGAACTGCCGTAGAGGCGACTGTCTGCGGGATCAACTCGTCACGAGTGCCTTAATGGAAATCGACGTAAATAAATACACACGAGCGCGTGTCTCTCGAGAAGTATGCACTAGACTACACGACGACTTAATTTTTTCTGACCTGGGGCCTGATTATCGCACTATTCCGATCTAAAAGCTAAAACGAAGTGTGATAATAGTCGCCCTACGTGAGCTTGAAATATGTTGTAGCAAGTTATTATTAATCGTTTTTTGACGGAACTAATGGGTTCGATTGATATACCTACTTCAAACTATGTCGTTAAAACTTTGAAAATTCAATACGCTTACTTTCAAAATGGCTTAAACATACTGTTTTACTGCCTTATCTGCGAAAATACCGACATGATTCGAAGAACACAAAGTTATAAACACATATACGTTAAAACTCTAAACAGTAGTTCAACATAAATAAAACTGCATGGTCATCGCTTTAAGTCCCATGGTAAAACAGGAACAATCGTAAAGCAGTGTACTCCAGTAGAGTGACTTGAGCGTAAAGGTGATAATGCATTACATTCTCTGTTCAGTGGCACCTTTAGAGCTCCGTCGATTTTGTGCCTCACACATTAACAAACGCAGCCTACACCAATCTTGCAGTGATAGAGATTCAATGGACCGCTTGAGCTAAAGTAAATAGGTCTCAGCCTTTTGCTGCCGTTGTCTTCATCATCTATTCGCATCTGAGCTTGAGCCTATAAATAAATTAATTCTATTAGTGAAACTGATTAAGAAAAACCGCTATATTAAGAAACTTTGTCATTTGTATTGTCAATATTTAATATGTAAAAAAATAGCAATCTGTGTATACAAAACGAAGAACCCCACTCATTCATTCAGTCATCAACGCACAGCCCAAACCGCTGGACCTAGAAACGCGAAATTTTCAACGTAACTTCCCCTCACGGTGCGAGGCACCCACTAAGGAATGATTTTTCGAAAATCGAAATTTAAAGAGGCGAAAAGGGGCGAAACGAGTTTTCGCGAAATTCTCGATAACTCTCTAACCTAATTATTTATATTTCAAATATTTTTACTACGAAACATTGCCTAAGCAAATGCATATTTAATAAGTTTTCGGTATTTAGAAATTAAGAAATTAAGGGGTGAAAAGCCGTTAAATGTGTTTTCAATCAATCTCTATTTCTCTTAAACCATTTAAAATATCGAGGTGATCTTTGCATCAGAATGGTGCTCATGTAATTGTCTAAAAAGAAGTTTCAGGATTTTTCAAAATTCGTCCTAAAAAGCCGGTAAAAAAATTAAACATATTTTCAGTTAATTATTCATACCTCCTGAACCATTTTATATATTGAGATGATTTTTGCTTTAAAATGAAGTTTACGTAAATACCTAAAAAATTATGCCAGGATTCTTCAAAATTCGTCCTTGAAAGCTAGTAAAAAAATTAAACGTGTTTCCAAGTAATCATCCGTATCTCCCAAACCGTTTGAGATATCGAGGTAGTTTTTGCTTTAAAATGGTGAGGTATAGTTATGCGTTTTTCTTTAAAATGTCACTTATGTAAAGAGCCAACCGGATAAGGTATTGATATTCACTTTACTTAAAAATATTGCGTACGTTATTACCAAATAGGCCTAATAGATTTCAGCATTTATAGCAATCCGAAAGGAAAGGATGAAAAGATGGAAAACACATTTTCGATTCAGCCACGATATCTCAGTAACCTAATGAGCCATTAATATGTTCTGTGATTCAAAAAGTTGCGTAAGTAAATATCTAAAAAGAAATTTTATGGTTTTTCGAAAATCGAAATTTAATAAGGTGAAAAGCTGGAAAATAAATTTTTGAGATAATTTCTGCGAGAAACCGACATGCTCTTCTCTTTAAAGTTTGCGTGCGTAAATATGTGCAAACCAATTTAAGGTAATCCGCAAATTAAAGATATACAGAGAATATAGTAACACCATCAATTTATACGCAATTAATAGTTTGTTACTCTATTCTATAGTGCACACGGTCAAAGCCGCAACGGAACAGCTAGTACAGAAAATTATGAGCACATGCATTTGTAATTATCTATTCTACGGCAGTAACCTATAGAAAACATCAATGTCCTCTCTAGAAGCTGACAAGACAGAATATTACTTTCATATCCCCTCTGCTTCTACAGCGTAGGCTTGTTCAAGACTTCTTGCCAACGTCATACCGGTCAGAGAAGACCGTACGTTAGTTCAGTGATTTGCTACTAGATGTCAGGGTGAGGCGCAATGCGCGTGCTGTGTGGCTCTTACCGATTCCGCACTTCTAAGCCTCGAACGCGCAAAACACGTCCGCCAAGGCGGCCATCTTAAGGGCGCGCTTCACCTCAGTTTTTAACGCCTTTTTTTTTTTTTTTTTAAATTTTTATATTTGTACCAGATATTAATTTTCTTATTTTATACATAAATTGTGATTAAATCTTCCTCTTAGGAAATTCGTGTATTTCTCATAGTTTTTGCGCAGAGTCGTAAACGTCAAAATTCGCACTTTACGGTTTTATGTACGCCACTAAATCCAACCGACATACGAAACCGAAAAAATTAACAGTGTATAACAATGTTACAGGCTAAAATTTGACATACATAAAAACAAAAAATAAAATATTTTAGTTTTTTAATAAAAAATGTTGAATTTTGAAATAAAAATTTCAAAATTTCAACAATGTTTTAAATTACAAATATATATATATATATTATTTATATACATTTCAAATGACAGCCTACAACATTAATATTTTCGGTTTGGTATGTCAGTTGGTTTTAGTGGCATACTTAAATCCGTAAAGTGCAAATTTTTACGTTTACGGCTCATTACGCAAAAAATATGAGAGATACAAACATTTCCTGAGAGAAAGATTTAATCATAATGTATGTCTAAAATAAGAAAAATAATATCTGGTGCAAATATAACAATATAAAAAAATACTTTGAAAACTGAGGTTAATCGCGCCCTTAATATCAACCCCTGAAAGCGCCGATGGTACAAAAACTGATCCGAAATATCCCTGGCTGCAACACCCACAATGTGAGTTTAAAAGGGATAGTACAGACAGTGTAGTAGGTTACAATATCACTGTTAGGCCTACATGTAATTATGTGGCATATTCACTCACTCACTCATCAACGAACAGTCCAAACCACTGGACCTGAAAACATGGAATTTTTAGGGTGACTTCCGCTTACGCCGTAGGCACATCAGGAATAAAGGGCCGGGAAAACGGGAGATCCCTGAGAAAAAGTCACTGACCTGCAGAATCGTACATGTACGATTAGCACTATTATGTGTAAATCCGGTTGACTCTTCCGGGAATCGAACCTAGATAGCAACAATGTTGATATGTTTTAAAATAATAACGGGCGAAGTCGCGGACGGGTAGCCAGTATAATAAAGGAATTAGGAATTATTTTGGCGTGAGAATAACTCCTACCCTGAGGGATCAGAGCTTCATCTTCCTTGTTTCGCCGGGAACAAGACGAGCAGCGGGGAACAGTTATCCGAGACGTAATTTGGCGGGTCAGGGAGAAGGGAAATGTAGGGTGAGGAGGGATGTATCCCATACGTCACCTGTCGCCTCTAGTCAGACAGCGGCGCCGCCACGCGAGGTTACGCCCCGGGCAGTGCCGTTATTAGCTGCCGCAGATACCTCGGCGGCTACTCTGCCAGCTGGAGCACACGAACTGCACTATATGCTACTCTCGGTGATTGGAAGCCCTGGGGGCCTATTCTATAACTTTTAGTCTCTTACACCATCTTTATACAAAGACAGTTACTAGGTAACTATCTTCCATACGAGAATTCGTATTCTGTAACTAAATACGTCGCCGTGACTGCCTTTCAAAAGTCTCGTGATGCTCTTTATATAAAGATAGGGTTCCAGAGTGTTGTAAGGAAACAATGTTCATGAAAATGGCTGACATATTTACGTTGTGTTCTGCGACCATCTTCGTTAGAGAACAAATCCGATTGAAATGTTGCTTGGAAGGAGACAAAAATACATTATTTTACAATTCATTAAAAAAATTTTAATATTTTTTGAAAATTATAACTTTGTGTATATTAAGGGATCTCCCTACCTGCGGTTGAAATGCGTTGCAGCGAGCTGTGATTATTCAGTTTTTGTTTTTACAAAAATACTAAACGCACATTACATTTGTATATTTACGAAAATAACACACACTTCAATCTATGTCGCTATAATTTCAAAAAATCAGCAAGATTATTAGAAACGTCGTTTTCGGGCCCATAAAAACGACCAAAAATTACTTTTTCAGACTGCCATATCTGGAAAATTAACAATCGGATTAGAAAAATATAACTATAGAAACAAGCGTTAGACTTTGAACTATGCTAGCCACAAATAAAATAATTTTGTCACCGCTTGAAGTCTCATTGGAAAAATGATAATTGTGTTGCGTGCTGCCCTGGCTATAAGCATATTGCGTAATCCTGGGGGACAGCCTGAGTCGACCAGTGATGTCATGGGTTTTCGCAGCTGTGTCGCAACTCCCGAGAGACGTCATTGGGATTCCCCGATGACGCCAATGCGTATACGTGACTACCAACAGGCACGAGCGACCTCTGGTCATCATGTTAAGTCGCCGATTGTCGTAAATAAAGGGGCAGTATGAAAGCCTCGGAACTCTGCAATATGAGTCAGTCTTGTGCAGTCTTGAGGAGTCTTAGTGAGTCGTGGAGAATCTGAAATCTGAAGAGGATCAGTATGAGTTTGTAGTCAGCGAGTATGAAGTGAGAACTGAGAGTGGTGTGAGGCAGCGCCCTTAGGGGCGGCATTGCCACTGGGGTGGCGATGGACGTCGTGAGAAGTGACAGGCCGAGAGGGGACACTGACGGCGGCGCAGAGATGACGAGGACCCAGCGCCTTGGAGGCGGTATCATGATGGCATCGAGGCTGATGTAGCATCGGCGGAACTGACAAGGTGTGGCATCACGAGGATGGCAACACGGCGGCAGTGGTTTGTGTCGATGCTGAGTAACATCAGCGCCCTACGGAAGGGACAGACAACACTTCGGGAGTTGCGTTGACGCGGCTAAGCTGACGAGGTACGACGAGGTATGGCGTCTCGTGGATGACAACACGGCGGTGGTGGTCGGCAGCGTCGAGGCTGTGTGATGCCAGTGGACTGCAGGAAGGACGAACAGCACTTGCGGTGTTGTGTTTGAGTGCTACAGAGGCGGCGAGCTGTGGAGAACAACACTGACGGTGTTTTGTCGAGGAGGGCAGTAACTGGCTACTTGAGGAGACTGTCTACCTGGTGATTCAATTGGAGTGCTTCGAGAGCTCGCCATTGGTCCTGCTCGGAGGAGGGGCTTAGCTTGGGCAGAGAGACTGATGAGGACATCTTGGTGATGTCAGGATGATGTCTTGGTGAGGTCGGAGTCTACTGTGAGGCTACAAGCCCATACATTCGGAACAGTACTGGATGAGACAAGAGGGCTTCTGCTGCGGGTCGACAGGTGAAGAAGGAAGTGCGCGACGGGAGTCGAACCGAAGACCTCTGGGTGCTGCACAGTACATGGTGAGCCATCCTCACTTCGGAATGCAAAAGTCACTATTTGGATGATTTTGATTGGATATATGAATGAACTTTTATTGTGATTTGTAGTCTTTGATTAATGGTAAATATACTTGTACTTTAATTGTCAAAGAAAATTAACGTTTCTGTGGCACAGTACTAATTGTGTGCATAACTGATTGTGTTGTGAAAGTTATATTTCATTGCTGCTTTGAGTATTTTGTAGCTTTGTGAGCTATTAAATCCAGCACTTAATTTAACTCTTTTATTTCTAACTAGCTGTCCCTTTGCGGCTTCTCCCGCGTGTACTATGTAAAAGAGTAACTAAATTTTAATAACGTATTAATTGATTGTGTTACTATATTCTCTGTATATCTTTATAACAACAAATACAAACAGCTTTATCCAGTCCACTGCGCTGTGGGTACTTTAATTACAGAACATCTTTGTTTTTAATTCATCTTTATTTATCTACAAAATAGCTACCCGGCAGCGGCTTTGCCCGCGTGAAATTATGTAATACAAACAGTAACTCTGGATAAAATATGTGATGAAGGAATTTAACAGTTAGCGTACTCAATAACAGTGAACTATAAATTGTCTTAGCTCAGTGAAAAGAGCGCGCGCAATATGCTCGTATGATGTCATGTCATGTCCCATCGCAAAGACTTGCACAGGATACGAACCCGTAACCCCACCCCTCCCACACCACAAACTTTGTACAATACCCGAGTGAATACTTAAAGGCAGGCCGTAATAATACTTTCGTATGTACGGGCTACGGTCCAAAGAGGTTTTATTTATGGTGGGTTTGGGTTGGCAAAAAAAAAAACCGCAACTCCACAGACTTAACTACAAATTATTCAAGACAGGCCATGAGAGTTATTTCGCGTGTACAGGCTATAGTCCAAAGAGGTTTAACTATAAGCAAGAAATAAAAAGGAAACAAATTTTGAACTATTTCAGGTGTTACGAAAGATTATTCTTAAACACGTTTTATTTTTTTTAGGCTTTCAAGGACGAATTTCCGAAAATCGTTAAATTACTTTTTAGGTATTTGCTTATGTTTCATTATAAGGCAAAAGCCACCTCGATATCTCTAACGGTTTAGGTGATAGCCTACGACTGATTAATCAAAAAACTGTTTTATTTTTTTACCGGCTTTCAAAAACGAATTTTGAAAAATCCTGAAATTACTTTTTAGGTATTTGCGTAAGCTTCATTTTAAAGAAAAAATCACTTCGATATCTCAGGTGGTTTAAGAGGAAGAGAGGATTTACTGTAAACGAATTAAACGGCTTTTCACCTCCTTAATATAA
>PNEQ01099363.1:15778-36481 GCA_003012365.1 Medauroidea extradentata | reverse complement strand
TACATTTCACCCCGTTTCACCACCTTAATAGCCGAATTTCAAAATTTCCTTTCTTAGTGCGCGCCTACGCCACAAGGGGAAACTCCCTTAAAATTTCACGTTTCTAGGTCAAGTGGTTTGGGCTGGGCGTTGATGATGAATGAATGAATGAGTCAGTCAGTCAGTGAGTGGGGCACTTACTTTTATATATACAGATAAGACCTCTATCCCAAAGAACTCAGAGAATTACCCACATTTAAGTTTTTACTTAAACTTGTAACAATAGTAAAGTACTACAAGCAAGCTGAGTAGCTTGCGCGGAGAGGCTATAATGTGGTACATAAGTACGTCAACGGTAACCTTACCTTATTTAAAATAAATAGTAAAATCTCGTTTCAGGGACATATAAAAGAAAATTTTACCTTCACTTTGACACTGACATTAAAAGGATATTCATACCTAGCTTACTGTCGAAAAGTTTAGATGGAGTATTAATGTTGTAGTAAATTACTTCTCAAAACAATACTCTTAATTTTTGTCTTATAATTATATGATAAGTATTTTAAGAAATATCGCGATGGGTAGGATTTTAAAAAATATATTGATAATCTTAACATTACAATATAAACGTTTTAAATCCAAGTAATTGGTCTTAAAGTCTTTTTTTAAGGCCTAGTTTAATATATGTCAGTATCTTTCCAGGAAATTCACGCAGATTATATTTTGTTTGAAACCTTATTTTTTATATTAACAGTTGAGAAGTAATAATTTTGGCACTGATTCGCTCCCCATTTAAGGTGGCCACAAGAGTGGACGTATTTTGTGCGTTTGAATCCTAAAAGTGCGGAAGTGGTAAGAACGACCAACCTCGCGCATCACACGTCACCCTGGCCTATTGGCTCAAGTCATTAAACTGACGTGCATATTTCTCGCCGACAACTCGCCTCTATAGCCTACGAGACGTTCAGAGGCGACCCTATCCTTTCACAACGTAATATTTTAGACAGTGGCGGCTCGTGGGTTGTTGGAAGGGAGTGCACAAGTTGCCGAGAACTGTACACTCGTGTGAACGCACCGCCGTATACCAATGACTAGAGATGATGATTAGAGCCACGATTTTATGGTGAAAAGATTTTTGCAACATTTGGTTTCGATGCGTCATGTGCACACCTGCAGCTCTGCTACATCGTCTGTGATTGGATGACGTTACTCTCACTTGCCTTGCCAAATTATAGACGTACAGACTCACAATAATCTTATTCTGATTGGTGCAGTCAAATGAGAAACGTGTCTGAACAAAGACACGCTGCCAATAACCTTGAAACAGAACTGCCGATGTGCACGTGAGTCACTGAAACAAAGTGGGGCAAAAATCTTTTCGCGACAAAATCGTGGCCCTAATGATGATTTATAGCGGGAAAACTTGACTGTTTGCTGGGTTTCAACGCACGTTGAGTTTACCAGAAGATGACTGGCTTTCGCTTTTATGTGGAGCTGTAGCCCTATTTGACTGATCCAATAAGAATCCCGCTGTTGTAATATTTGAAACCTATTATTGGTTTGCAGACAGCTACGTTGTGTAAGACATACATTACCTAATCATATGTATGTGTTGTAATTAATTACAGTGTTTCCATGTATATGTTGTCACAACACATTTTCGCGATATACCATCCTCTCTACCAACGACCATGAAATATTTACTGGCTACTTATTGCGTTGTGACCAGTCAGTAATAAGCGGCACCTAGCCTGACAGTGGCTCTAGCGCACAACTTGTGCACTCCCTAGCCACAACCTACGAGCCGCCACTGAACCGTAAATGTGTGTTGTGCCCCCTGTACGTTTTTGAATATTCTTAACCTCGTATAAAAATGATTCAATTGCCCGCTTTGAGGATTCATGCCTGCATTTATTTTGAATCACATAAAAAAGATTCAATTGCTCGCTTTGAGGTTTCGTAGGATAGAAATAGTTAATACTATTTAATATATATAAAATCAATAAGTCATAGGTATGCTAAAAATTTTTAAATGAAAATAAATTAAATGTGAACATTTATTTGGTACAAAAGTTAGTTTTTTATATACACTCTTTAACCCTGTCCTGTCATTAATGTACTCGTTGGTTGAACGGCCGGCTTTGGTGTGGGGGGGTTCTGGGTTCGATTCCCAGGTCTGGCTGGGTGTTAATTTGTGTTTGTCCCTTGGGTCTCAAAAATTGCCCCTATACATATTGTCTCACGAAAAGTATTGGAGTCACTCAAATTACGTCACATTAAAGAGGGGAATGTTCGGTGCAGTGTTGATGCGGAAGCTCCCGCATCACCACTGCACCAAACATTTATTGAAAAATAAATTTAAAAAATGGGTTACGGCACATGTCTGGTAACACAAATGTTGCAAGTTCGAAACCAACACCCGGCGAACTAAAAATTTTTAACTTGCTAAAAAATAAAATCATAAGGTCTATTCTCTCATATACAAACACAAGCAACTTCGACCTTACATCAATAGCGATACTAGAGCACTCTAGTAGACAGCGATGTAGACGTTGGAACAAACATGGCAGCGATCACATAATATGGCTGATGTCAACTGCAGCGCCGCCTAGCCGTAAATGATGGAAACAAACTGCGACACTAGCACAGCCTAGTAGCCAATGATGGCAACAATCATGACCTTTCCAGCAGACGATGACTCCGGGAAATTTCGAGGGAAAAAATTCCCTTCTGCAGGACACGACAAGATGGACGACATGATGACATAAGACTTAACATATGACATAACTTAAGACATAACATATGGCATAAGACATAACATATGGCATACGACATAACATAAGACATAACATATGGTATAAGACATAACATATGATATACGACATAACATAGGACACAATGTGACATGATATGACATAAATAATGTTACATGATATGTGACAAAATGGCCGCCGTGAAAAAACCAAATGGCGGACTGATCCAAGATGGCCGCCGTGGCGTAATCCAAAATGGCGGACTGATACAAAATGGCGGCGGATTGGTCCAAGATGGCTGCGGTTGCTCCTTTGTTCCTCTGCCTGTAGCCAGTGCGCCAGCTAATACATTACCCTACTACTCACTGGATACTTAAGGTTATGTTGCAGCACAAGATACCATAACATCATAATACCATAACAATATGCATAAACTACATACAGGAGGGTAACAAGCCATCGTGGACATCCTGTATGTCTACAATATTAACCTTATCTCATATAAATATCAAAAATTTTAAAACGATAATTGTTTTCCTTCAAACGCCCCCTTAAACATCGTAGTTAAGAGATGGATATGCAAGACCCTCAGGTATGAATATACATTATATGTTTACTGCCTTATGGCAGTGACACGATGTGGGTGTGAGAATGCCGGGGTGAAGGTCAGGCCGGCTACTCGACAAAAGCGAGACATGCCTGTCGCCCGTCCGGCGTGAGGAATGGATGAGGTGAGATGAGTGTGGAGAGAGGCGGAGGAAATGAAAATTTCCCGAAAAATTCGCCGGTCAGTGGCAACATCCGTCACGTTTCCTACATGTAGAAAATCCGGGACTGAACCTACCGGGGATCGAGCACGAATCGTCTAAGTAAGAGGTAAGAAGTCGGCTGCCTCGACCATCGCGGCCCATCTTAGGTAAGCTACGGCGAGAATGTTATCAGAAGCGAGTTGAACCAAATATTGTACAAGGACAATATAGGTAATCAGAAGAAAAACAGGAGATGTGTTATTTAATTCCACTTCACGTCGATATGAACGTTGTTCCTTCTACGGTAGCACATTGCTCTATGGGTAGTTTTAGTTTTATTATTTGTTATTTATAAATTGAAATGTAATCATGATTTAAAATATATTTATGCTCTTTTAGTTATTATTTTGATAAGTTAAAATAAAAAATAATCATAGACGCATTCTAATTTTATTAACCTGAGATAAATTTAGTCTAAAAATAGAGATATAAGGATGCGAATTTTGCTAGTACATCCAGTTCACGCCGTCGATAAAAAAATCTCGCGCTTTAACAATGCTAAAAGCTGTACTTTCCCATATTGTCCTTTTACGACAGTTGGTTGAACCCTTATGTCACAATAATACAAATGTTAATGCTGTCGAGCAACGCGAAGGAAGAGGATGGATACCTTGAGAGAGGACGTGTTCTCGAGTATGTTCGGCGGTGTTCCAGTTATTAACGGCACGCTCCTCCCCTCTGACCCACGACTGAACCCCCGGCACCAGCACGCGATGACGGCACGAGGCGTGAAAACAACCCCGCCTGAGGGCACACAGGTTGTGCGGCGGCCCTCGTCAAACACACCCCTGACGGCGTGTATCCTAAGGACATCCCTGCAGTCTTGCTGGCGAGTCACGAACACATCTTCGCGTGCTTTACCGGGTCTAGGTTAGGAAGCCCTGTGTTATTACATTGGTGAGGGACAATTTTCGCCGCTACTTGAGCTGATGTAGAACTATGGCCAAACAAAACGCGAAGGTTCCCGATAGTAACCGACAATTCACGAATGTGACGGGTACCGTCCAGCTCATTGATTTATATTTTTCGTGGAATTCTGGTCATTAACTAAACACTAAAAGGTATACAATTTTCTCAGAGTGAGACTTATTTTACGTGTAATTTTTTGGGTCAAATTCACAATTTTACACATTTGCTTAACTCTTACAAGAACTGCTTATCGAACTGAATCAATGGTGAAAACAAAAATACTACTTGCCAAAGATTAAAGGCAAATAGCCTAATTAAAAATATATGTTACGCAATTAAATACACTTATAGGACAAATAATTTTGAGAAAAACAAAAAGGCAAAAAAAAAAAATTTTGTTGCTAAATCCTAAACATGATGTGTTTGAATAGTCAATGGTGCCATAATTTTTACCAACGACGTTTTATCAATGTAAGTATTTTAGTTTTTATGGCCATACACAATTATAAATATATACATAGTAATGCAATAGCAATGGGTGTTTGTATGCTTTGCTTTCGAGTAAAGGATTCAAATTTGTATTTAGAATAATAAGAGATTGAAAACACATCCATAAAAATGGAATACAGTAATTTTTATAATATTTAGTACGATAATATCCAGGACTCTATAATAACCGAATTGGAAAAATACTCGTGATTTTTTTTTTTTGCCTTGAACGGTGAACTCGAGCTATCTCAGCACTCAGCATACTGTATTAAATTCGTGGCAGAACCTACGAATAAAATACAATTTCCTAAAAACAAAAAAGTATTTTGCAGCAAATTTGAAAAATACAAGCGAATTGCCGCGAGGTGTTAGTAAAACTATGCCGAGAATCAGCACAATTAATACTTTGAAAGGACATCAGGTATCTTCATTGACGCTGTGTTATATCATACACCGATGTCAGGTTTTGCTGTTCGAGCTTATAACAGGGTGCTTAATTTTTAATTTCTTACTTCGTGAAATACAGGTTTAGACACTATGTACATAGCTTACTATACTTTTAACCGCAGGGTGAAAATAGTTCACCGCAATTATTTAGGTTTGCTTGAGCTATAACATTTTCATAAATTTTTAATTTCGTATGATGTAAGCAAACGATTTCTCAGCCAAACAAGTTTGTTCCATTCCACTAATTTAACAACCCGGTGTAATGTATGAGAATAATTTATATTTATCCATGTTATGTATCAACAGCCAGTTACAAAATTACGTTACGTTAGCTGCATTTAATAACCATTACCCAGTATTAGTTGCGTGTGAATCGTTGCCAGTTTCTGGCCTTGAATAGTAATAGACGTGCGTTTGCTATGGCAAGCATTTATATAATATTACTTTGATGATTACGTGTTTTCAGCCTGGGGGGCTGCTTTGGACCGTGAGCCCCTGAGAAGCAGCTAGGCAAGGTAATACTGATGTGGTCCGCCATTGCCTTCCACATTATGGGGATGTAGGGACACCACAACACCCAGTCCTACCTGAACCCGGAGAGGTAATTGTAAATCTTCCTGCCAGGCTGGTAATCAAACCCGGGACCCTTGATTCATTTGTCAGGAGTACTAACCACTAACCCAAGCAGTTGGGTATATTATATTACATAAATTTGCTACGCCTTAGTTTCATGGTTTTATCATTAAAGTTATCAAATTAGTAACAACTTCTGGACTAAAATTTTTCGGGAGTTAAATGAGGTGATAATATGAACAGCACTGAACTATGTAAGTTTCAGGCCAAATGAAATATCTGTCTCTTAAGAGTACTGTGTACTGGTTTGAAATGTCTGTGTTTTACGCGCGGTAACATCGGAGTGATAAGAGCCAGGGCACCACTCTCGACGATAGGCACATGGTCTCTATTCGCAGCGCGCTAAAATGGCGTGCAGTGTTTTCGTAGAGCTCTTTTTCATGTGTGACTTTAAGTGATGATCCTAACATTTTATTTTTTCATAGTATGAAGTAAAGACTAATGCACGCGCCCCATTTTGCAATTTACGGATTCAGGTCGTATTTACAGAGTTACAGCACCTAAAAAAGCCGTTTTTAGCCATTTCCAGAGGCCCTAAAATCATGTTACTAACAAGCATTCTAAATTTTCAAAAAGTGGCATACGTAGTTTCAAATGGGTGTTCTTTTCATAGATAACAACAATAAGAATAAGTTCGGTGGTTTCGCGTAAAAAAGTGTTCGCGTGACCCGACACAACACCGTCCAACGGCTAAGTACAGTCCTCCTTGATACGGAGTTTTGCAGTGATTTCGAAATTTTTTTTTATTGCTACCTAATACTCATATCAAAATTTCGCTGCACAGTTTTGACACTTGTATGTTATAATTTGTAGCTGAATTTTTTTGTAGAATTGTACTGAACGGTTTTTTTAGATTTCATTGCCCAAAGTACCACGGTTTTCGTCGTGAAAATAAGCAAAAACGAAAGAAATTATTTTTTTACTTACGAATGGTACATTATTTAAAAAAAAACGTGTCCACAGTATTGTGCATCGTATGATTGCACATTGACTCAAATTTTTTCAAAACTTTTGGTTAAAAAATATTTGAGTTATTGGCACTAGTCTGAAAAAAATTCGCGGAACAAGCCCTTAATTAACTAGAGTAAAATACAATTTGAAAATTTATTAAAAAGTTGGAAACGTAAATACTTCTAGCAGTTGCATATAATAATGTAGATGTGTAAATGCATCCACGTCAGTTTTCATAATTTTGCTGTGAGAATCAGCGAATCGCATCAGGTAACCATAAAACATTTGACTATATCTAGTTCGCCTCGTATCTGCCTCCTGTTCTTCCAGCTTCTGCAACCATTGTTAGGCGTATCTCATTACATCCGACGTGCCATTATTTTTGTTGTTTTCCAGGAAGAATGCTGCCGGCGGCCTACGAGGCCCTCGCCTAATGGACGCTTGCCTGCGGATGGCCTGGTGGTGTTGGTGGTGGCAGCCACATAACTAATACCATCTCACGCAGCGGCGCGCCCCGAGGCCCGGCTACACTCGTAATTCACACTTGCCGATCGCGTGACAAGGCTTTGTCGGTCAGATGACCTCCTTTGTCACGCGCAAACTGCCGCCTGGAAACTAATTTGGCCCGCCTGGGAGTCCCACTTTTCGGAACTTGGCTAGCAGGAAGTAACTCTGGTTTTTATGATCGAAGAATATCTTCTTCGTGTCGCTTCATGAGCCATGTAATGAAACCTTCGAGTCTTACGTGCCTCGGTATTGTAAGTCATGATACCTTCGTTAATGTGAAATCAGGGCAAGTTTTAACATAAAACGCCATAATGTTAAAAATATAGTAATATTTTGATTATAAAACAAAAATTAAACTCATTTCATAGAAACATAATCATAACAAGTATTTCACACCACTTTTGTAACAAAATTCAGAAGAAGTGTTTTAAAATATTTTTCTAAATAATAGTTTAATGTTTTGAGAAATGCAACTCTAACATTGCCTTAGAAAAAAATATTTATGAAAGTGTTTGATTCCCTCTTTTGCCAAATTTTGGTTTAGTTAGTTTAAAAACGGCCAACAGTAATGTATGTCCCTAAAAAATATATCACAGTTATCTTACAAATAAGTGTCTGAAATAATATTTTGTTGTGCCGCAGGAATATATGAGTACTAAATTAGGTGAGAAACGACAGAACTAATTTACAACAATATTTTTCGGAGTTACTGGTAGACGGTGAAATTTGTTCCCAGCAACGTTACAATTTTCCATTTCGTATTTATTCAAAATTATTTTTAGCGCGTTGGCAGTAATGCTGCAGACACGTAGGGCCTACCTGTTAAAAGTGTGAAAATAAAATACTCTACGTCTTACACAGTAAGCACACTAATTATTGTATTTGAAATTATACTGTCACCGTTTTACTGTTAACGGTTTCCTATAGTACCTGTGTCTTCAGTAATTTGTTATATTTAGTATACACGATGTTAATTAATTAATTATTTATGCGAATAATTTTGGAAATTCTTGATTGTTATATTTTCAGAAAGGTGGTAAAAAGTGTGGATAAAACAGCGCCGAAATGAAAGGACGGGAAAGACGGGAGATACCCAAATAAACTCGCCAACCGATAGAATCATTCGGCACGATTCTCACATTCGAAAATGTAGTTCGACCCTCCGAGAGTCGAGTCCGGAAAGTGCTGGTAGAAGATGGGTGCCATAGTCGCTTTGTCAACCGCGTATCCAGTTACAGTATTTGTGTAATCATCAGTTTTTTTTTTCATTCGCCAGACAATTTAGAACAGCTAACTTGTTCTCTTTTCATGACATAGCAAGTATGATGTTAAATTACTAGTGATTGACCACTCCGAACCAAACAATCAAACAGAATTTCCCTTTATTTTTTCAGCTATAGAAAAACAATTTCGGGCGTAGAGTAAAATTATTAATTTGTTTGCGAAGGCAGAAGAAAAGCTCGCCGACAAACGACGTTTCACCTGCTTAACTTATTGCAAACAAAATTTGTTTCAAAATGTAATTTAAGAGAATGAGGAAGCTTCCAGGATTGGAGGCATTGTTTGTAACAATACACGCTGCTAAAACCGTCCCCACCACAACTATGCTTCAGGTAAGAACGGACCTGTGGACAAGAGAACGCCATCCTATACTATACTGCTTCGAGGCGACATGCGTGCCAAATCGCGCGGTTGATCGTGAACCTGTTTAGACGGGAAGAAGAAAGAGATGGTGAAGAATGGACGGGGGTAGGGAGAGAACATCGCTAGCTGGAAGATTCCGAATAGAAGCTCCAGTTATGGGTTCCGCCTTCCTGAGGCGTGGCCGGGGCCTCCTGGGAATGCGCTGGCCTAAGGTCGACGCCTGCTCACTCAACACTTGCATCATCGTCTCCATGGACAAGATGTTCAACTCAAGTGCAACCATTCTGTCGGCAAATCATTTTAAAGTGACACGACAAGCAGTTAGGCTACACTATCTCTTATGGCTAGATGATAAAGGAAAGAGGTATTATCACTTAAAAATGTCACTTAACAGGGGAACGTTAGACAATTTTATTGTATTTTTAGTTTTTGAGCCATAACATTTATTCTAATTGTATTATCAAAGTTTTCTCTTCGACAAAGCATAAGATATATTTTTGATAAACTGCTTGACACAAATAATAATGGAATCATTTATCAATTTGCCGTGCAGAATCATTGCAAGAGAATTATGGGTTAATTTTCAAGAATTCCTTTGTAATGACTCTGCATGACAAACTAATGAATTTATGTCAAGCAATTTACCAAGAATACATCCTATGCTTTGTCGGAGAGAAAATTTTGATAATACAATATTAATAAGTGTTATTATTGTAAAACTAAAAATAGAACATAATTGTCTAACACTCCCCCTTAAGGGCGCGTTCAACCGCAATTTTCAACACCATTTTTTTATATTTGATTTGTATCAGATATTTTTTTCTTATTTTAGACACAAAATGTGACTAAATTTGGCTTTTATGAAATTTTTTATCTCTCATAGTTTTCGCGTAATGGCTTGTTAAAGTCGTATTTTGCATGTTTCCGTTATAACGACCACACAAAAACCAACTGATATATCAAACTAAAAAAAATCACAGTGGATGAAGTCATTACAGGCTACAATGTGATGCTCTTAGAAATAAAGAATAAAAATCATTTGTATTTAACAAAAAAATATTGAATTTTTAAAATTTTTATTTTTAGTTTCGGATTTTTTTTAAATACAAATAATTTTTATTCTTTATTTTTATGAGCATGACATTGTAGCCTGCAATGTCTTTATTCACTGTGATTTTTTTCAGTTTGATATATCAATTGGTTTTCGTGTGGTCGTTAAAACGGAAACATGCAAAATATGACTTTAATAAGCCATTACGCGAAAACTATGAGTGACAAAAAAATTTCATTAGAGCCAAATTTAGTCACATTTTGTGTATAAAATAAGAAAAAAATATCTGGTACTAATAAAAAAAAATTTTTTGATGAAAATTGTGATAGACCGCGCCCTTAAGGGTGCCGCCTACCACGCGCTCTAAATGTATTATGATATACAGGGAAGTGTCTTTTTACGAAACTACTAATTCTACACGCACCCATTGCGCTAATGTTTGAAAAGAAAACACATGCTTCGTACAAGTAGGCTTACGGCTCATTAAAAAAAAAAACGTTTCTAAGCCATCCAACATACCGAAAATGGCCTTTTAAGACTACCATTTTTTAAAATATACTAACCCTATGCATGCGAAACTCAGAAAAGCACAACGAATTTTACTACAGACTTTCCAGCGCTTAAAGTCGCATAGTAAAATTGGATCGTCGGGAATTTCGCACTCTTTCTGAGCTTATAACGTGTAAAACCACTCATCGTATGCAGCGCCCCTTAGTTTCTGCATAAAAAATTTTACAGCTAGAACTCAAACTGAAATCACCCTTTTAACAGGTTTTCCCGCTCATAAAATGACAGTAAGAAGCAAGAAAAAAGAAAACTTTTTCACTCTGTTCCACGAAAAAATTCATTTATCTGACAATTCTAACAGCAACAATTGTATGTTGTCTGTTTAACATGTTCAGTTGGTCTCCAAGGTTTTATAAATGCTGCCAAGTACATTTATTTACAAGTCGCTCAACCAAAGATTGTTTAACGAATATTTAATTTTTGATAAAGTTTCTGAAATGAAATTTTTTAGATGCCAAAGCAGTTCACTTGGTGGAATGGATTATATAAGGCGAGTAAGGTTTCTCAAGCGCTATTGTTATACATACACACACCATGTAATTGATAATGACTATACAATTTTAAGTTTTTAAATTAAAATTGTTGTACAGGATAGGCAAAAAATATTTTAAAAATCCCAAGAACATAATTTTATTTTTGGTCGCACGTAAACGCTTCAGGATCCTACATACCAAGGTTGTGGCCACTGATTTAAAATAAGGAATTAATAGTCAAATTAATTTCTTCTTAGTGTTTTTGATTACAAAGATAGCTACTACAAACAAAAATGCATTTTACATGAAATTTCTAAAATAATACTAGCATAAAAGAAACTTTTCCAGTTTAATGTTTTAATACTTTATATCTAAAACTAAGGTTAGTAATTTACATTCACAACAGATCTTGATAGAATGCATATTCTTTTAGTTCTAAATTGAAAGATTTTTGTTTTCATTAGTTAAGTACAAAATTGGTCCGTTGAGAATAAATTAATTTTAACACTGATTTGTAATTTAAATTCCATGGTTTTAAGCTAAGTAGGCAAAGCCCTTAAGGGACTCTCTCACTCTGGCTTGAGATCTAAGATAGGCGGTACGAGAGTTCTCAGAGGAATCTTCGACCGTTCGGTTTATTCAGGAGGAGACTACAACGCGCGATTGGACAAGTAGCCCGACGCGACATGTACACAATTCTTCAGCGGCAGTGAAGAACTGGAATCCTCAGTTAACACATTATTACAACGGTCATGTAATTATATATTCACCACAAAGTGAGCACTTGAGCAACCTTCTTTAAAAATATTTATATTAAATTTTTATGTTTCCGTCACATTTACTTATACAGTATATACATTGTTACGTACTTAAGATTTCAGACACATTCTTGGAATAAACATGCGACAGAAACTTACGAGTAAGCTAAAAAAATAGTCTAAAAGAAGAGTGACCAAGTCCTCGTTTTATTGTGAATTGCCTATACCTAGAGCCAATAATTTTTATGAATAGAATTTCGCGCCCATACTTGTTTAATTGAATTACGTGCACATCTGCAGCTCTGCTTCATAGTTATTGGCAGTGTGTGTTTGTTCAGAGACGTAACGCATTTGACAGTGCTGATGAGAGCAATGTTACTGGGACACTACACGTCCGTGATTTGCGGGTAGAAAACAAAAACTCTGAGAGTTAACAACGTTCTTACACTGGCCAGGAAGCAGAGTTACAGATGTGCACATAAAGTATTGAAACAAGTTGCTGAAAATTTTTTTTCACTAAAAATCAGTGGATCTAATTCATAGTGGTGTAAGTCGCAGTTATTACACTACGAGTGGCAGCTACTGAGTGAAGGGCACATTCAAAGAATTCAAGCAGCAGGTCGCTCTGCAAAAACACCTAGTAGCCTATAAATACCGGAATGAAATCGACCTCTGTAAATTAGCCATTCGAATTTGGAACGGCAGTAATATTATATGTAACCCACTCCAGCTCGTTACCCGCCAACTTACAAGGCGCGTGCTGTAAGCAGTGTCGTTTTATTCACATTTTCCAAATATTTTGTTACAAATATTTCACTCTTAACTGAATTTCTGAATTCTATTTACGTATTGCAAGAATGTACTACATTTTGCGTATGCATGTGATTTTAAGAGGAAACTATTTTAACTGGCATGCACCACTATAAATCTAAGCCCCTCAATTATAACATGACGTGCACAGACCAGTCTATGTAAACATGTCAATTTGATCATCTTCTTCGTCGATGAATTTATAAATTTTAAATCGCAAAAAAAAAAAAAAAAAAAAAACAGGAACCTTTTTTCAATCCTTGATCATATATTGAACAAGAATTTGTGTCCTCTCAATTAAAACGATCTTAGACCGGTGCCTTGCACGTACTATCTTTAAGACACCAGGTGCGCGAAAAATTTCTTTCAACCCTTCGAACCGTAATATTTACTATCAAAATTTTTGTAGAAGGTTTTTTTTTTTTCAATTATCTTTGAATTTGGGACAGTGGGAATTAATGTATATCAACTTACTGGATGTGAGCTAGCGGCCTTCAAATTTGCATACAGGAATAGCACAGAATCGTACAATATAATGCTTGTGTAAAATACAATACCAGTTGTTCTTCTGGTTTTTCATTTATGATACGAAAAACTATCAATTGCATATAATAGACGACACGCCATCCAAGGGATTGATAATGCTTACAAATCAGGGGATAAAAAGATTGCTCTCCGTTTTTAACAAGACATAGTATACTATTTCATTTACTTTTTGGAATCCATGCGGCGTGGTTTCGGTAGAGTTTTTGATTACTGCAATCGCTTCGACAAATACGTGTTTTCTCTTATCGGTAGAGACAGAAAAAATTCGCGGGTTCATTGACCTTTAGGCTAGCCTGCAAGAATATTTAAGAATTGAAGCTGATGGCAGATGCTCGTTAGCTGCTTGCTGTTAAAGTGATATAGGTCTGTATTAGTTACATTTGTATTATTGGCTCAGATTACTCCAGGAAGTGTCAAATAAGTCAAAGGCCAATTGCGAGAGTGACACAAACATACAGTTGTTGGAATTATAGCTTGTGCCCAAATGAAAACGCGAATTTTTCAGGTCTTACTTATCGGCTGTTTCCTGTTACGTGATGATGGCCATGAATTTGCAACAATTTCAAAAAATATATTAAATTTTTATCAGCGCCCTATCGTACAAAAAACGTTGATAAATACACTGGAAAAAGAGTTATCGAGAAAAACTTGTAAATACAACGCGCAATGTATCAGTCCCTCGTAACCAGCTGCAAGAAACGCACGTAGGTTCCCTGGGCGCAGTGACAGACAGCATCAAGGCCAGACGTCTAGGATGGGAGAGGAGTGTGCCTGGTGGGTTAACAGCGACCTAATCTCAGCGACGACTGGAGGTCCCACGTTGCGAGCACTCCGTGAGCACATTTAGAGACGGGTCTCCTGGTGGAGTAACGGTCCCTGCACCGACCTGCAGCTCTGGAGGTCGCACGTTCGAACCCCGACCTCTTTCACCAGGCTTGATTTCTTCTACAATGCACTTCCTCTTCCTTCACAGTCAAGGTCATTGCCGTTGTGTTACTGCTGTCGTTTATCTGACTCTTCCAAGTAAAAATTCGGTAGTTTAGGGCTATTTGTAGATTTATAATGTCTTGGTTGTACACCTTTGATGAAACACTATGTTATAATTTTATCTAACCTTGTTGCTGTTAGAACACATAATTACCTAACTGAAACTGAATCATTCCACCCGATGAACCTTAAACGTACTATACCTATCACGAATTTCCGTACACTTTTGTAAAAATTTATGTTAAAACGATTACTTTACAAATATTAAAATTGGAGTAACATTTATATTACGTGTATTCCTAACATACACTTGTCACACAAATAATGCTGGTAACTCTACCCCAATACTTCAAGTAGTAGGCAAAGTAGTAGATATGATCTTTGGTGAGTATAAGACACTGTATTATTTTAATATATCTTCAATAAATAATTAAAATAATTCCCAAAACATTTTGTGGTATTCAGTTTCATTGTAAGTGGTTAATAGACAGGATGTAAAAATAGCATGCTTAAAAATCTATAAAAAAAACACAGTTTTCATCTATATTTGCTTACGGAAAGTGTAAAAATTAGAGAACTGCACAAGCCTTTGCAAAATGCAACCCTTGGAAATAAAAATCCCAGTGTCAATAGTTAAATTCAGTTTTTTTTGTAAATAACAATGTTTGAAAATAGGTCGATAAATTCATACCAAACATTGTTCTCAGTGGCCAAACGTAGCTGTGTTTCAAGGCAAGCATCTACTTGGCAATGACTATAAACCAGTCTGAGTTGTGTGTGGAACCATTAGATTAATAAGAGAAAGTAAAGTGAAGATATTTTGGTCAGCACATAACATCTAGGTCCTCAGCGCTGGTGAGGGGTGACATGATGTGGGTATGGAGCAGTACTGGAATTAAGGGTCGAGGGGAAATGGGAGATCCCCGAGAAAGCCCGTCGACCAGCGGCATCGTCCTGCACGATTCCCACGTGCGAAACTCCAAGGACCGACCACGTCGGAACATAACCTGGGTTGACTTGGTAGGGGGCGAGTGTTGTAACCACTGCGCCAACAGCGGCCCTGATTAGAGAAGGTACTGTTCTCAGTTGCACGAGGCGAGGAATTAATCCTCCAGTCCCACGACCTGAGTTAGGAAAATACTCTCATTGGTTGATTCCTTCAAGCACGTTAAGGGGGAGTATTCGACAATTTTATTGTATATTCAGTTTTGAATCGTAACATTTATTTAAACTGTACTATCAAAATGTTCTCTTCGTCAAAGTATTCTTACTAAACTGCTTGACATAAATAATAATGGAATCATTCATTAATTTGTCATGCATGAGAATTCTTGAAAGTTAACATATAATTATCATGCAATGATTCTGCATGACAAATTAATTAAATATTCCATTACTATTTATGTCAAGCAGTTTACCAAGAATATATCCTACGCTTTGCGAAGATAAACGTTTGGGAATACAATTTTAATAATAAGTATGGCTCAAAAACTGCAAATACAACAAAATTGCCCAACATTCCCCTTAATGTCACATGCTCATAGTGTATAGTCTGATCTAACACCTCTCCCCTATAAATGCAGCCATGCTTCGCGACTGATTGCTCTGCAGGTTTTCAACTTGCAAATTATTACAATTAATATTCATATAGTTGAATTATACTGACGGTTAATATTAATTAAATTTTTCAAGAAATTTTTGGTTATGATTCCCGCAAAAAGGATACGATTTAACAGTTTAACTTACTAATTTAATATTACGCGTTCGCATAAGATGAGTTACGAAAAATAAATTACTTTCAGTTTCGATCCCTTCGAAAAACTGGTACCAATCAAGAAAACACCTTTCAGTCAGTGATACTTACAGTGTGTTTTAGGCCCATCGTAGTTAAGTAATTAGTTGCTGCCTGTGTTATGTACATTTAATTAGACTTGGGTACCTCATGAAGAGAGGGAATCCCGCCCACCTGAGCCTCGACTTTGGTGGGTAGACCTCATAGTCTCGAAGTTTGAGAATAAGCGGACAGGACGCCGATTTGTATCAGGAAGCTGTAACGCTGGCCGATATTACTGTTCCTCTTCTACGACCGTTTTGAAGAATGGTGTAGGGATTTGGTTCGGGTAGTTGGTGGGTACTCAAGTGGAAGGGAGTAAAGCCACCAACCATAGTGGGGGAGTGGTGTTGGTGTCGGGGATGGTGAGTCCTTCCCTAGTCGCCTCGACTGACAGGGTCGGGGTGAAACGGAAGCCACTAGGGTAGAAGATGTTCCCAGCCCTGTGTAAGGCAAACTTGTCGGGGTAAAAGGTTTTTGAACACAGGGTCTTAACTCTACACCATGGATGCGCCTTTCTGTGGGGACCTTTGTCTGGAGGGGTGCCCCAGAATTCTCCTCTCAAGTTGCGAACATCATATTGAAGACATTCAAGGATGCTGGTGAAGGGTGACGGTGTTGCCTGTCCGAATCAAGGAACATTTCTTACAGTTTCACTAGGGAAATTATAATGGATAATCCAGATGTTTAATACCAAGAACAAACTCTAATGCACATTCGTCCGTTAAATATAGAAGTCTGAGATTAATATTCTGGGTATTTTATAATATACAAGATCAACTAACATATTTGGCTAATTCATTTGATCACCAAAAACAGGGAGTTAAAAATCCGGCAGACTAGACTCCACTAACCTACACCTTCTTGAGCATCAGCTGTTGTGAGTTGGCTACTGTTTCAGTGACAAATAGCACGGAATTACAAGTGCAGGTTTCTTATTGATTTATATGTACAGGACATCTCATCTGCTTCAATACCAAATGTACCGAAAATATATAGTTATGTCTTCAAGTCGGCACTGACCTTAAATAAATTAGCAAACCTATCCGGTTTCTAGCCACCACTAATTACAACAAACACTTGTTTACCGCGAGGAGATATCTGCGCCAAGTAGATTTCAATTATTCAATTACTTACATGGGTATCTACAGCTATCTTTGGTTATTTGTAGAGACATTTAAATTTCACGTTGTTTCCTGATGACAGAATAGACAGCAAGATGTTGTTCGTTCGCTCAATAGCCCTACAATGCCAACGTTTTTTTTTAAGCAGAATACACTTTGTCCCAAAAATTTCATGTTTCACGTTAGAGTGACCAGTTGCATGTAAATCAATCAAATACGTATAATACATCACGTAAAAACTGGTGTACAATGAAATAACAGATTACAGATTGTGCCCGAGTATGTATAGATCAGTGGACTCTAGTTAGTGGCCATAAGTCTCCGTGGGGGACGGTTTGGTATTTGACTTTGCCGACCATAATACTGGTACGACGACTCTAAACACACCTGTTTCACAGGTACAACACAAACGCATAGTTGTAACTGTGCAATCACTGGAGTGGACATGAGCTAAATATTTTAAATTGTAGTCACAAAATCTTTTCGCGGAAATCAGGCGTCCCTATTAATTAATAGGAACCGGACTTTAGGTTTATGCACCAGCTCGTTTCATTTATTTATGTGTACGTCTGCAGCTCTACTTCGAGGTTATTGCCACAGTGTATTCCAGCAGAGACGTCTCTTATTTGACTCTGCCAAGCAACACAAGGTCCCTGATGTTCTATCTTCTATGATTTGTGGGTAGAACTTCAAGACGCTTAGAGTTGAAAAAATACAGTAACTAACTAGAGCTTCAGGCGTGCAAATAAGACATTGAAACAAACTGTTGAAAAATTAATGTTGTGATAAACATGTGCTCCTACTGATAAACCTTTGCAGAAGCTATGTAACACTGATGGATGGGTGTTACAGGCAGTAACTTACTTGGTCGTTTTCGAGTCATGCAGCGTTACCTTCGACTATAGCCACGAGTTTGTCACAAACAGATTTTTGCACTATAATGTTTCTATGTCTTAAGTGCACGATAGCAATTCTTCTTCATGGTTATTGATAGCGTGTATTTGTTCAGACACGTCTCACATTTGACTGCCCCAATCAGAATAAGATTATTGGGACACAGTACAATTTCGGGATTTGCCAGTAAAACTCCAAGGCCAGTGAGAGTTAAAACAACCGTACAATGACGATGAAGCAAAACTACAAACGTGTACCGATGAAATTAAAGCCAGATGGTGGAAAAAGCTTTCCGTCACAAAATCAGGGCTCTACATTGGATTAGATGAATAAGGACCATGGTGTTAATGTGCCTACCGGTCATACCCAATGAACATGTGTTCTGGAGACAGATATGCATTTCTGGACAATTTGTCCTGGCCTTTTGTACGCCATTAGCAGTACAAAGTACACTTGCATCTACAAGTCTAATGTTTTCAAAGACAACTCAGAGTTGTGCATAGTTATGGAAACCCATTTTTTGCAGAAAGATTTCTGCTCATGATTGAATTTTGCACCATACATACACACCAGCACACTGTTAAAAAATTTCGTAAATTCACGGGAATATTTACAGCAAAGTAGGCTGTAATTTTACGGAAGTGGCTTCCTTAATTTTTTGTTAACGGAAAATTGTCCGTATTGCCAATATACGGGTATTTAACCGTAACTTTCCATAAATTCATGGAAATATGTTTCTGCAATTTTAAAATATATTTTATTGTGTTTCATTAAAAAATGCTGGTATTACTTATCACTAAGACGTATAGAGTTAATGTGCATGCACACTGGTGCGAAATGAAGATAAGAGATGCAGAGGGACGAGCAATAAAGCCAGGACAAAGCGCCGAACAGCCCTGTGACTGAAGTGTTCCGAGTTGGCCACTCACGTCTTTTATTCTCCCAGCTTCACCTATCCTGCAGTGGGCAGCCCCACACGTCGCTAAATGGAACTTATTACGACTGAAATATAATCGCACCTCTTCTCTGCGTTTCGCCCTGCTGGTATACACCATTAAAGATATTTATTTATATGCAGTAAAATCTTTATCTCATACTGGTACCGATGAAGTTCTGTAAAATCAGGATGTCAAAAACAAAATTTGTCTCTTATACAGTTGGTCTCTTACCACTGCATTGAACTCGCCTAAATATTATGTTGTCACCGTGGTACGTTGGTTAGAGTGTCTACCTGGTAACCTCAAGGTTGTAGGCTCGAATCCTGGACAATTCGAAAAATATTTCAGGGTGCTAAATGGTATGTCAATATCTCAAGAAAACATAACAACTAATAGTATTTCGTATTTCTGAAAAATTGAGTGCCTGTAATTTAAAGAAGTTCAATTTTTGTGAGGAAAACGGATTGTCCGTAATTTTGCTTGTAATTTTCCGTAATTTCACGGAAATATTTTCTAACAGTGGCAGCTCTACTTCAGGGATTTACTGCATGTCTTGTGTTTATACTGTTCCTACTTTATTGAATAAATCAAACTTACGTTTCTCTGACGTGATAAGAGAGCATGCAACTAAAACTCTTAGGACCGATATTATAAACCTCTTTCGAATGACAACCAACTGCTTTCCCCATAGAGAAAGCAGTGGTGAGCAGTTGGTTGTAATTCAAAAGAGGTCTATAGATACGGCCCTTAGCCGCTAACAACGAGCAGTCATGGTTGTTGTCCCAAGATATATTATATTCAACTTGTTATGGAATTTTTTTGCGAAACGTGGGTGCTCTTTTACGTTGCCACTATTTAGCACTTTGTTCTTCGAGTCACTTCACTCTACGCATTGAAAGCACGCAGGTTTTCTGAAATTACTAAACATTTAATTTACATATTATAACGGAAATATATTTTTCTACTCAGGATAACTATTCATGGGAGTAGAAAATATTCACGTAATGAATACGGACGATTCTTTGAAAGGAAATAACGAATGTTTACTCTAGGTAAGTATAGTGAAGGTTTATGGTGTTTGAGATAGAAACTAGGTGGCAGAAACTAGAAAGTGAAGAGAAAGCTTCTAGATGAAATAAACGGTCACATTTATGTTAACATAACTCCACGTTACGAACTCTGTGAAAGTATAATTAAACGTAATTGCCCGGCAGTAATATGTAAGCAGAAAACTTTATCAGAATTAGATACTGTTGTAAAATACAAAGTCGTATTTATAAGTATCGGGAAGATTTACGTAAAATATTTATAATTTTCAAATCTTAGTAAGATCAATACTTAAAGATAATTTTGCATCAACTTATGTTTAACAGGCATATCGTAAGTAGCAAAATTATTGCTGCGTGATAGGTTTAACGAATATTTTGGCCACATGTGTCCAGAGTTCAGATAAATTTGTAAACCGTAAAAGTTATATAATTATGAATTAAACAGAATAATGCCATTAAAATTTAAATGAGTATGATATCTATTTGTTGGCGTATACAATTCCAAGCATTTTCAAGCATTTTTTAAGTTTTTTTTTTTTTTTTTTTTTTTTTTA
>PNEQ01099363.1:0-15678 GCA_003012365.1 Medauroidea extradentata | reverse complement strand
TTCAACAAATTGATTCTATGGGAAACCACAGTGAAATTGGTGACTATTCACTGATTCCGATAAACAGTGCCAACATTCCACAAATTAATTAGTGAATGTTCACAAATTTTCCAGTAATTTTTCATTGATTCAATTAGTGAAATCTATTCTTTGAAGACAACTGGATAAACTGTGAATATTCACTGATTCACTTGTGTGATGTTGGAATTCTTAAAGGATATCAGTGAATATTCACTAATTAAACCATGACTATTTTCACTGATTCAAAATGTTGAAACTGCTCCATACATCAACGTGAATCAGTGAATATTCACTAATTCTGATTTAGAGAGTACACGTGAACATCGCTAATGGTTCGTTCATGATTTCAATAATCAATAATAACTGTAGAAAAATAAATTTAAAACAAACGGTTGTCTTGCTAATTAAAGTTTTGACAACTTGGCGGTTGTTTAGTTCATGCTCACATGTTTCTACATTTAGCGATATCAAATTTTACGCCTAAACGAGAGCAGACATCAAAAATCTGTTTCGCAGTTTGTTTAAAATCGTCTTCTCCATGTTGGCTGATTTTTTACAAGGCAGTAAAAACTATGATTTAGCGAAATTATGGTTGATATTTTAGTCGAAGCCTTATAATTTCTTGCTTTGAAAAATTAGCTACCACAGCCAAACCCATTTATACAAAACTGTCAAACAATTTTTTTTATTTCTGTCCTTGTTTAAGCTTAAAAAAATTATTATACGTGGCCTTGAGGTTATTCACATGGCAAGAACGCATAATTTTATATTTGTACGACATAGAGATAGTTTTACACGCGTTATTTGTGGCTACATTTTCCACTTGTGAAGCTTCTTAGCTCTCATAGTCTTCCCATAGCGACATGTCAAAGTAAAAATTTTCAAGTTACGGGACGTGTATAAAACTACACTGTGTCCTACAAGTATAAAATTATGCGTATTTGCAAAATGAACCATTGAATATAGTTTTTGTATATTGGAGTGTAAACCAAAATTTGCATAAAACGGTTTTATACAAGAAACGAAAACCAACTGACTGAAGAAATGAAACAAATCACAGTGACGTTCAGTGTCATGCACTACGTCTTGATATGTATACAGCAAACCACATCGAATTTGTTTTGTATTTTTTTTTTTTTAATTCCTGAAATTTAAATTAAAAACTGCCAATTTTCGACCATTTTTTAGAGATACAATAAAGTTCAGTGCAGTGTTTTATACATGTCTTGACGTAGCTCATGACACTGTTTTTCAGTATGAATTATTTCATTTCTGTACGTTAATTGGTTTCCGTTTCTTGTACATAACCGTTTTATGCAAATTTTTGCTTTAATATGCCGTCATACAAAAACTATGAATGCTAGAAAATTTTCATTACTGTAAAAATATTTCTCAATGTACTGCACACGTCTACGATACAAACAATCACTCGTACAAATATAAAAATTATTAAATGAATTAAAATTTTACGTGAGCTCCCCTTAAACAAGCATTAAGTATTGAGCAAGATTCGTTCCAGAAAAATTAGTAAGCTCTGTACTACCAGATGTTCTAACAATATGACATTAAAATTTTATAAGCTCACATGTCAACGAAGTAACCTAAAATATCATATTGTAATATGACCTCTATCGACGAAAGGGATGTATGAAAGTGTGTGTCAGTGTTGGTTTACAAGTGTTAATAATAGGAGATTTTACTATTCTACCTTTATTACTGCCAGCGTTTCTCTATATGTGGCATCCTTAATTATGCTAACAACTTCAGTTTCACGGTTCAGTGAACAATCCTGAGTAAACAACTTAGTAAAATGAGTGACGCCTCATATATATATATATATATATATATATATATATATATATATATATATATATATATATATATATATATATATATATATATATATATATATGACGTAAGTAGTTGAAGAACAAGTTAGTGTAAAATGAAAATTAGGTACCCTTTCTCATGGACACATTTTCATTTATAGCGTCACTCAGATGTGTTGTAACCAAAGTTACCTTGCGCGATTTCAACTATTGCTTCTATTTAGATAATTAATTATGTACTCGCCACGAAATCTCAGCGTAACAAAAAGCTAAAAATCCACGACTGCATAAAAATAAAATAATCACATTACCGACAAGGAAGACTGTGAGGTTTCTACACACTATCCTTTTTTATAACTAACAGACAAGAATGAATTTCGTCTGTTGGAGGAAATTTAAAAATTCTAGACTGCATGATATTTCTTCGTACCGAAGCAAATTGCAGCTCTAAAATAGGAACCCTAATAATGACGTAAGTGATTTCTTATGTCAGAGAAGCTCAATTTTGTTCGGTCAATTTTAGCGGCTTTGTTGGAAACAAGACACTTTTTTTTTCTACTACGCTACCAAATATTAAAAAAACGGTGCGGAGGTTGGAAGGGTCAAAACATTGGGCGGCTTGCACAGGCAGACATTCCGCGAGTCCCGACTGAAAGGGCACACAACCACCCACCCCCCTTCCCCCCGACACCCTGAAGGGTCAGGCAGAAGGGTTCCCCCAGGACACTGGAGGGGCTGGAGCCGTGGAATTGAAACACTCGCTGTTATTTACGGCGAAAGGGGGGCGGACGCGGCGCGCCAATTTGCTGGCCGCGCGCCTAATGAATGGCTCCTTCCACAGCCTCGCGATGGGACGAGCTACGCTGTCAAAGGACCACCAGAGCTCTCTGCTGTGGCCTCAGCAGTATCATAGAACAGTACCGGATAGAGAGGCGACTCTGAAGACAGTTGATGGCAGCTAATCTAACAGCTGAACAAGTCTGTAAATGTCGGTTAAGGGTGTTCACGTGATATTTGCAAGACATAGTTTTATAGACGTTACTTGTGACTGCATTTTCCACTTGTAACAATTTTTTAATCCTCATTTTTTGTGAATACAGCTACACGTAAGTAGCGCTAGAATAAGAAATGACACAACAACGTTTAAAATTCTAGCTTATAACCAAATGAAACGTGAATTTTTCAGGTACCTAGACAGGAGCAATAAGAACCGCCCCACAGTCAACAGCAGTCAATCTGACACAATGTTCGTGTATAAAGCCTCTAATGTCCATTAACCGACCTATGTTTTCCTTGCAACAAAGTCAAAATTCTATACGAGGCAATATAGGTTTCAGTAAAAGAAAGTTCATTTAGTGTAAATAAAGTTCAAGGAAAAATAAGTCTATATATCGTGATACTATAATTTTTTTTATTCCGAAATAATTCTTTGCGAATAATTTTTTTAGCTACACAAAACAAATTATTTTTTCAACGTATAGCTTTTCTTAAAAAAAAAAAAAAACTACAACCAATGTTATCATAACTATTACTGCTGAACTATTTTAATGGTAATAAGCTGTTTTTACATTTACTTTAAACGTAAAACTAAACTATTTTTTTGACAAAACATTTTGTTTTGTCTAGTAAATATTAGTGATAAACTACGCAACATTTCTTGATCCTCGAAGGGCCAATAAAAATTAATACACAGCACACACCACGTTTAAAATCTCTGCCTAGGCAATAAGTAATAAATAATTTTACAAGACTTGAATGCACGAGTAGAACGAACGCTTTCACTGTATGAGTTAAAGTTCTTATACAAATATAACAAGCTTTTATTATTCCAGTAAAAGAAATAAGAGAGAGAATTTTCCTTAGATTGGAAAATGGTTTTTACAATACAGCGCGATACAGTGACGCAATTTGCAAAATTACTCAATAAAATTAAGTACACGAAACAAGTATGTAACAATTAAAACGGAAGAAATAAAATACGCTAACTGGTGTTTAAAATAACGGCGGCGATATAAATTGAGATTACAGTTTAAGAATAAAATTTACTAATAACTTATAAATAATTTAAATTCACTTTGGATAAGATAAAGCGAAAATTACAAGGAGATGAAACGATTTTGTAAAAATTTTAAATACACTCAAAAATACGCTGACCTGATTGCACTACCACCTTTTTGTTGGAAAGTAGCAAAGTGAACAAGTCCCAAAATGCTAGGTAGTTGGGTGTTAACATCCTTGTTCGAGAAAAGGTTTCAACGAGAACAGCAGCTACGGTGACCGAGACCTCATCCTTCGTAATTTTCGATACGTATATATGGTTGTATGTGTTTAAGTATTAGAATATAAACAAAACCCATTGGTATTAGCAGAAAAGCATAACAGTTTCATCTCGAATCGAAAAGAAAATATCACATTGTATATCATTTTCAGGTCAACACATTTTTCAAGAAAATCGTCACGACTATAGAACTAAATTTTTCTAATTTTTTTTTAACGTATTACAAAGTAAAAATATGTTTTTACTATATTTCGGAACTTTGACGTGAAATTAAAACACAGGAAGTTATAACGCCCAACAAAGACCGACATTAAGACAAGACCGATTGTGAAAAGTATGAGACAAGAAGATACCTTATGTTTTTTGTTAAAGTGTTTCACAAATTGTTGTTTAATACGAAGCCGGAAAACTTACAGAAGCTAGCAAATATTGGTTTTTCTTTCGATATTTTGCAATATCTGTCTTTAACAGACGATAGAAGTACATAACATGTCGTAATTCTCCAGAAAATATACTTGTAGCATATGTTAGCGTCATGTCGATGTATTAGCAATGACAGTAGTGGAACCAATTGGTATTACTAACATATGTTTAAACGTGGTCTTTCTTTTCCAACCTATGTGGGCAACACCGAAGGTGTACTCCCAACAAAAAAAAAAAAATACAAGTTCAACTTGGCGTGTATCCCAAAGGTGGTTCGCTCCGTTTGCAGTACGAGCAACAGCGACAATGGATAGCTGCACTTTCAACAAAAAATAAATAGTAAATTTAACAGTAAGTCTTTGGGAATCGATAAAATGGACTTAAAACTCTAGCCCATCACATGTACTTTAACTGTGAATTATCTCGTTCCATTATATTAATTGGTTTTTTGGTTGTGTACAAAGTAAAAAAAAAAAAAATAACTTTTTAATTTCAGACATTATTGGAAAACTGGCTGAGATAATTATTTTTGTAAGAGGAAAGTGTACTGCCAAGTAACGTATGCAGAACTAACACTATTTTTATAAATACAAAATTATGATTATTTTCCCTCTCGGACGCTCTTAAGGCAATTAGAAGTCAAGTTGTGAGTGAGAAAGAGTCGACTTTAGTGCTAGCGAGCTCCTAGGTTCTTGTCTTATGTTTAATCACAATAGTGGACAAATTAAATAGTGGCCGCGGTGGTCGAAAGGGTTATGTGTTTCTCCATTCATTTATTGCCCTGAAGGATTTCTCGGGGAACTCCAACTACCCCCACCTCTCTCATTCCATCGCTGCTCCACTGTCCTCTCATCCTCAGCTAACTATACGCAAAAATGTTATTGTTTTAATAATGTGTATATTTGTACGAGGTATTGTTTATTTTGTAGACATATAATGTGACTATTTTTCACAGTCATGAAAATTTTCTAGCTTTCATAGTTTTTGTATGATGGCAAGTAAAAGCCAAAATTCGCATTAAACGGTTTTATGCAACAAACGAAAACAAATTGACGTACAGAAACGAAATAATTCGCACTGATCAACGGTGTCGCGGGCTACAACTGGACATGTACAAAACCATTGCATTGTAATTTTTAATATTTAAAAAAATACATAAAATTTACATTTTCTTATTTAAAATTCAGCATTTTTTTTTTATTAAATTCAGAAAATATTCAGTGAGGTTTTTATTTATGACCAGACGTAGCCCGCGATATTGTAATTCAGTGGGATTTTTTTCATTCCTGAAAGTCAGTTGGTTTTCGTTTCTTGTATAATACCGTTTTATGCAAAGTTGTTTGCTTTTGACGTGTCGTTATACGAAAACTATGAAAGTTATAAAATTTTCATTATTGCAAAAATGCGTCACAATATAATGCCTACAAAACAAAGTCTCGTACAAATATAAAAACTTTTAAATCAACTAAAATTTTGCAGGGTGCCTCCCCCCCCCCCTTAAACTGGCCAGTCACAGAGCTTAAGTGAATATAAACTCTCACTAATATTGTAATTTAAATGCCGAATTTGCTTTGTTTTTCTCTTAAAAATTAAAATTAATGACTTGCCTGTGTGCAAGTTAAATTTAATTTTACTGCGGTCTCGTATTGTATTAGACCCGTTAACCATGGCAGCAGCGGCAGAATATTTCCCTGTTTCAATCTCTCTCATAAGAAATCGCATTTTCTTTCTAGCATGCAGTATAATCAGCCTTAATATTGTACAGATCGTAATGTCGGCAACACTGTAAGGTGATCAGAGGAAGCCAATAGTTCATTCGACGCTTTACAGTGTAGTGGTTCGCGAGGTCGTACGTCAGAAACCGTATCCGCCAGGAAAGCAAGTTCGCGTGAGGTCGGGCGGACAATAAATCTACCCCGGACATTGCTCCACGCAAACCCCCAACGTCTCGTTTACAAAACTATTATTTTTCTCCCCCAAGAGAACCCTATTTTTCAAGTTCAACCCCTTGCCTGCCTTCCAATAGCGCAGTTTAACAGTTAAAGGGTTATATATGAATTTTAAAGTAATATATAGTCTATTAGAGTTTTGGCATTATGACGAAGTTGGAGGTCGATTCTTGGGATGCTGAGCCCTTCTCGTAGTTTCTTTTGTATCCTGTTGTTACATTTTAAGATACAGCAGTCTAAAGAAGTGATTTCAGAAGCTTGGAGAACTTCGATGAAGCATAGATAGGGACCCTTGACACCCGCGAAATATTTCTACACCAACTCAGTGCCTTACGTGCACATCTGAAGTTTTGCTGGGTTGTCATGACAGATATTTTTTTTAGGAAGGACATTTTCATTTGACGGTATCAATCTAACTTTAATACCACGCGTCTGAGGTTAGCAGTAAAACAGACACGTGTAAGTTAAATACATCCAACTATTTACCATGGAGCAGAACTGTAGAAGTTCTCATATGGCACTGAAACAAACTGATGCAGAAATCTTGTTACCAAACAAAAAGGAAACGTAATGTTTTGTAAGCCATATTCCGGCATCGTCTGGAATTAGTCCCCCCCCCCTTTCTCCCTTAGGTATGCATAGAGACTGGAAAAATTACGGGTTCACTGACCGAGAATATATGTGAACTGAAGCAGACCGCATATCTGCTTGCTGTTAAAGTGATAGAGGTGCGTATTAGTTACATTTCCATTATTGGCTCAGAGACTTCCAGGAGCTGTCAAATAAAGACAAAGGTCAATTGCGAAAGTGGCACAAACTTACAGTTGTTGGAATTCTAGCTTATGTCCAAATGAAAACGCGAATTTTTTAGGTCACTAGGTATACATGATTGGGTCAAATTTAATACGCGTAGTTTATTTATAGAATGTTTTTTTTTTTCGAGCATGCAACTTAAGGATGTTCAAGTGCAATAAAATCATAATTATAAATTTTTATGAAATACTGTTTGTTTTGTAGACGATACTTGTGAGTACATTTTATTCTTATGAAACAATTTTAGCTCCCATAATTTTCTCATAACAGTGCGACACAGTCAAAATTTGCTTGTTCTGCTGCCATGCGAATAGTGAAAACCAACTGATATACATGAAAAAATAATTCACTGCGATATCACGTCCCATGAGCTATGCAATATAGGATTTAAAATACCATAACGTAATATTTATAAATTAAAAAAAAAAATTGTCAAAGTAAGTTACAGGAAAAAAGCTGAATATTCAGCATTTATTTTTAATACAAAAATAGTTCACGGGATTGTTTAAAAATGTTTTATTTCGTAGCCAGTCATATGTTATTTCACTGTGAATTATTTCACTTACGTAGGCCTAACTCAATTGGTTTTCACTATTTGCATGGCAGCCGAGCATGCCAATTTTGACTTTGACGCACCGTTATGAGAAAACTATGCGAGTTAAAATTATAAAATACCGGTTACAAAAATTAAATATTAGCTTATCTGTGCACAACGTGGCAACATAGCACGGAGTATATCCTCTGGCGCTACACAGATATCTTACTGCAACTCTTGCTACCATCAAGCTACCTGAGCGGGTTTGAATCCCTAAGAGTTCATATATGATTGTACGTTTGCTCGGCGTAACATTCATAAAATAGCGCAGGAAGTGACGTTCTCAATGCTGCCTTGCCTAATTTTGCGCCAGCCGACATTTTACCACGAACATTTTCATCTCCTACTATGCCTAAGATTCGAGCGCGCGCGCGTGTGTGCACTCATTATAGGGGTGTTTCTGGGAGACTATGCTATGCATTATATATTTTTATTTATTTATTATTATAGATATATATCTATACATATATATACACATATCCTTTAACATACGACATTTTTTTAATGATAATGTGTATAGTCTGTACCCTAGAGATGCGGGTTTTTACATCTCGTCGACAGCGAGGCCATTATTATACACGGTGAGACACACACACACACACAACTTGACACAACGACGAGAACTGAGAGAGGAAACAGCCATGGCTACAGCCACTGGTGTTTAGTGAACAGAATTTTGCACCACTTCGTTCCAATGCCTTACATGCTTGTCTGCAGCTTAGCTTCATGGTTATTGGCAGCGTGTCTTTGTAAAGTGATGTCTCATTAGACTGCTCCACTGCAACGCCACACGTCTACCAAGACACACGAGAGTTAAAACATCCAATCACTGACCGTGATGCATAGAAGCAGCTGAGAACGTAAGGCTCTGAAACAAAATGGGGCAACATTCTTTTTAACGAAAATTTCGTGGCCCTATTGATAGGAATTATTTTCACAAAAATCACTGGCTCTAGCCATGGCACTTATTTAGGACCCAACCAATCATTCACCTTGAATCATTTCGGGGTATAGCAAAAATCTGAAATCAGGATGGCTGAAACCGGGCATCGAACCCAGGTTCCTCAAGAATGCGATTCGAATATGATACCGTTGTACCACCTCGCTATAGTTAGAAGAAACAGTGGTCGTTTAAGAGGGAAAAATACACAATTCAATGCATTTATTTAAAATTTCAAGTTTCTCAAAGCCAATATGCAAGAATAAAATAAACAACAGTATACAATAGTTTTTGCCAACTTTCTGAGCAAAATATTCCCCAAGGGACGTATTTTGAGTACGATCTCTGACGCCTCAGCCTCGTCTGTTAGTTACGGCGAAATACATTACGCGTAAGGAAGGAGGGGGACTTCACCGAAAAATTCAATTGTATTTATAATTTTTATGTCTGTACGAGAAGTGGTCTGTTTTGTAGATATGCATTGTGACTATGTCTACAGTAACAACAATGTTCTTACTTACATAGTTGTATAATAGCACGTCAAAGTCCGAATTTGAATAAAATGGTTTTATGTTAGGAAGGAAAAACTATGACTTAACGAAGTTAAATAATTAACACTGAATAACAGAATCATGACTGCATTAAACATTTTGTAAGTTGTTAAAAAATAATGAATTCTAAATAAAAATTTGCCAATTCTTTTAGTTTAAAAAAATCAATGCCGTCTTTATAAATGCCTTGGTGTAGACCTTGACAATATTATTCAGCGTGAATTTAATATTTCGTCTAATTCAGTTGATTTTCGTTTCTAGCAAAAAAAACCCTGTTTATGTAAATTTGAACTTTCACATGACTTTATAATAAATCTATGAAAGCTAAAATAAATTTTCACTGCAGTGAAAAACAGTTACAATGTAGGTCTACAAAGCAAACCAAATCTCGAACAAGTAAAAAAATTATTAAAACAAAGAAAACATTTTTGGAGAAATCCTCCGTATGCGTCACTCTGAGAAAATGGTTTATCTTATCTAGAGCGGTTGTGTTGCATAGTTTTAGTGACTTCCAAACATATGTGAATTGCGATTGATGATTTAACGTTTATTTTTACACTATGAACTCGTTAGTAGAGATGACGGTTTATCGCGGTAAAACTTGAATGTTTGCTGGGTTTCAACGCACGTTCAGCTTATCAGCAGATTACTGGCTTTCGCTTGTACGTGGTACTGTTGCCATGTTTGACTGAGCCAATGAGAATCCCGCTATTGTAATATTTTATTCCAGTTATTAGTCTGTAGCACGGTTGTAGAAGAACAGGTCTGGACACTTGCCTATCTACCAACGTATTTTGCTTGACCCCCTTGTTGTTTGGCTGTAGTTCGTCAAGTTACCGAGAATGTCGTACTTTTTGGCACTGTTTTACGGGCGGTTGGACTCAAACTTCGTCCGCATTTTTCCATTGTTAAATTTATAAAATAAATAAAGATTGTTGGAGCCTTTTCTTAAATTTGTGAACGAAGAAAGTATTTCCTAAATTGATAAAAAATACGTTTTGATAAATTGTTTATCTTAGTGGGGAGGAAGTGGGCGGAGCTTGAGCCGACCGCCGTAACAGCAGCGCCAAAAATCTATAGCATTGTCGTGAACTTAGTGAACTACAGCCAAACAACAAGGGGGTCAAGTTTCCAGGCAAGTGTCCAGACCTGTTCTTCTACAGCCGTGATCTGTAGATAGCTACGTTTTGTCAGACGTACAGTACATAACCAAGCCACATGTGTTACAATAAACTATGGCGATTTCAAGGGTGTGTTGGCACAAACCATTATCGTGATATACCATAGTATCTACTTATAAGTTGTAGCCCTGATTTTCGCGAAAATAATTTTGCCGCACTTTGTTTCAGTGACTTACGTGCACATCTGCAGCTCTGCTTCATAAACAGTGATTGGACCGCTTAGCTGTGACGTGTCTTGGGGTTTCACTGGCAAATCACAGACTTACGAAGTTGTAGTGTTATTGTGATAAGCACAGTCAAATGAGAGACACCACTTCACAAAGACACGCTGCCAATAACCATGAAGCAAAACTGCAGATGTGCACGTAAGAAACTGAAACAAAGTGAGGCAAAACAATTTTCGCGAAAATCAGGGGTCCCTACTATAAGTTATGTGTAGGCAGGTGTGGGATAAAAGACGGGGGGAGGGGGGAAGTATGACCTCGGGACAACGATGTAAGGGTATAGTGACGTGGTGCTCAAACACCGGGCTGCGAGGACCACCAGCACTTTAGCCCTCAACAGACTACATTCCACGCGCTCCGCCGCCACCAATCACACGCTCTTTACGTCCGTTAAGGCCCCTCGCCACTCTCTCACACCTAGGCCGCATCCGCTTCGGAGTTACGTGACGTATGCAAACAGTTATTTATTCTTGTACAAAAACCTTCTTCAATTAATTTCCGATCAAAGCATTAAAATCGTTTATATATTGTGTCATACAACGATTTATAGCAGCTGGTGTTTCAAACGTACATAAATTGGTTTTACTCGCATGTGATGACGCGTGAATTTGTTCCAAAGTTAAGTGAAGTGAAGGGATTTTGGTCAGTACTTAAAATCTACGTCTTTAGCCCTGGTGAGAGGTGGCATGATGTATGGAGCAACGCCGGAATGAATTGGCGGGGGAAACGGGAGATCCCCCAGGAAACCCGACGACCTGCGGCATCGTCCGGCACGATTCCCAAATGTAAATATCCTGGGAATCGAGCTTGGATCACCTTGGTAGAAGGAGAGTGCTCTGGGTCCTGCGTCAATCGCTGCCTATGTGTTGCAAAGGAAGCTGTTCTTAGACAATTATTACACTCAACTATGAGCTGTTTGTGTCACAATTAGGCTAGTAGGTGAAAGTTTACTTCCAACCAGTAGCGTTCCAAAGGCAAGGAATTTATTCTCCAATAGCACCACTTCAGTCAAATAAAACACTCCAATCGGTTGAGACGAACAAATTTCGAGTTATTATTAAGAAACAGACTAGACTACGTAGATCTGTACACACTCAAATACAATCTGTGATGCAATTGGACATGGGAAGGATTTCAGCGTTTTGATTGAGAGGGCAATAAAGAGACACCAATCCAACTAATAAAAGAGGAGGTTTTCGGGGGTGTATTCCCCGGAAAAATTCTGATTTCAATGTCCAAACTGGGGCTATTTAAGCAGTTTTCGGCCAAGTTATTGTTAAAATTACTACAGCATAAAAATAAAGATTTATAACCACCAAGAAAAAATATTGACACAAAAGTGAAAATAGTGTGCAAATTTTATTTTTCTTTCTCATAAATATTGAGGTGGCAAGAGCCCCCCCTCCTCCTTGCCAACCCACGATTTCCTCCCATGTAATTGGCCACAGATTCTTACGTAATGTAAATTACGTATTTGACTGTTTTACATGCGATCGGTCACTCTACTGTGAAAATTTTAATTATTCGCCTCTGCAAGCAACGATATTTTATGCTGATGGATGATGTCGAATGAGGTCGATTTACTCCTGCATGCATTTCAATAACACGTGTTCGTGGTGCATAGTTGGGTTTAATATAGCTGTCCTTTAAACGCGACAATGCTGCGCCATTGTTAACAATCATTCCCTCGTGTCTTGCAATAGCCGTCTATAAACAGATATGGGTGCATGCCAAGTAGAGTAAAGCGGCCGTGGTAAATGTTGTCAGTTTCTTCATACTGACTGTTCATTTTAGTTAGTAAGTCTTTGCACAGGCTCATGGCCGTCTCTAGTAGAAGGCCGGAGTCTTAAATGTGGCAACACTACATCGGGGCCTGCTGCCTGTCATTTCTTGACTGCCTTAGTCTCTGCAACGTGTATAGATGCAGCTTTAGTGACGTGTACACGTCTGCACAGACCAGGGCTACCAATGAGCGACCGGCAATAGGCCTCCGATGTAGCGTTGCCACATTCAAGACTCCGGCCTTCTACTTAAGACGGCCATGGCAGGCTTATGTTCACTTATCACCTGTGAATATTAGTTTAGATTAGTTTACGTTAGATTACATTAGTCTAGTTTAAACACTAGAAACTACAACAAAAATAAGAACCAACACAACTCCGCGGCTCACGTATGCGCAGAACGATGCTCACGCAGTTTAAACCAGCCAATAGGGACAGAGCAAGCAGGGCCCACAACTTTACGTAAGCATAGGATGCTAAGGTAAGTGGGCTTTACGTCTCGTCGACAGCGAGGTTATTATTGACGGTGACACAACTTGATAAAATGGCAGGAGCTGGGAGAGGAGTCGACCGTGGCCTTTAGGGCGTAGTCTACAGCAATTTCCATCATCGTGTTTTATAATTTATATGTGTACAAGCTGTTTTTTTTTTATTTTAGACACAAAATGTGATACCTCACATAGTTTTTGCGTAAGGGCTCGTTAAAGTCAAAATTTGCATGTTACAGTTTTAAGGACGACCGAAGAACAGAAGAATCAACTCACTTACCAAACTAAATAACATTCACGGTGAGTAACGATGTTGTAGGCTACAATTTCACCTAAGTTAAATTACAATTTTTTTTAATATTGCATTTTTTACATTTTAGCATTTTTATTTAAATACAAAAAAAAAGTTTTCGTTTTTATGTACGAAAAAGTGTAGCCTGCGACAGCCTTATCCACTGTCTTTTTTTTTTTTTTTTTTTTTTTTTTTTTTTTTTTTTTTTTTTTTTTTTTTTTTTTTTTTTTTTTTTTTTTTTTTTTTTCAGTTTGTTATGTCATTTGGTTTCAGCGTCGTTCTTAAAACGGTAACATGCAAATTTTGACTTTAACGAGCCATTACGCAAGAGCTATGAGAGATATAAAAAACTTCATAATAGCAAAATTTAGTAACATTTTATGATTAAAATAACAAAAGAATACAAATAAAAAATAAAACCATAGTGATAAAAATTGCTGTAGACTGTGCCCTTAAGGCACCATCCCAGAATTCGCCTGAAGCGACTTCGGGAAACCATGTAAATCAATATGGCCGGAGTTGTCTATTGAACCTTGAACCCAGGTTCTCCCGAATGCGAGTCCAACGTGCGACCTCGCTGCTAGAGGATAAGAACGCCGAGAAAGAGAAGAGCCTTAACGTGGGCCGGGGTGGAAGGAGTCTCCGGGCTAAGTTGGCCAGCCAGCCACCCGAAACTGGCGAGGAGCGGGCCCAGGAAACTGGAGATGGGTCGCTGGCTATCGTATGGCCGGTGTTGTGTTCGTGGCGCCCAAACACGCGACCTCTCGTGATCTACCGACTGACTGCGCCCGCGCCGTGTGGGAAACCATCGGGCCGCCCACCAGCTCGCGTCCGTCAACCCCTCGTCACGCCCGACATCAACGGCTCCCCCGTTCTCAAACACACCTTAGCGTCGAGCATTCGGAGACTGAAAGTGTGGCAGTTACATCCACCTGTTCCTGTTCCCGAAGGTTATTAGGAAATTATATTAAAGGTTTTTTAAATGAAATAGTTGCGTCTTCTATTTTACCCAAGCTAGGATTTAAACACCCTAGTAAGTGACCCATATATTCTTTTAGATGTCAGCAATGTCGAAGTCGAAGGTGAGGCGGACATTTCGGTTTGCATTTCAGCAGCCATCTTCAGTGTAGCAGAAACTGGCACCTACAGTAGACAAATATCCCGAAACCTCGGAATTATCCTTCGGCCTCGACGCAGCTGACACCCAAAAATCTACATGAGTCAGACAATGGCCGCGAAAGTTTGTAAAATGTACTTTAAGTAGAGCCACGATTTTATGGTGAAAAGATTTTTGCAAGGTTTGGTTTCAGTGCGTCATGGGAACATCTGCAGCTCTGCTACATCGTCTGTGATTGGATGATTTTACTCTCACTTGCCTTGCCAAATTACAGGTGCACGGAATCACAATAATCTTATTCCGACTGGTTCAGTCAAATGAGAAACGTGTCGAAACACACATCCAATGACCTTGAAGCAGAGCTGCCGATGTGTACGTGAGACATTGAAACAAGTGAGGCAAAAATCTTTTCGCAACAAAATTATGGCTCTAACTAAAAGTGCTTGTCACATTCTCAATTGGGTCTTGACTTATTTGGCACCTCCTGGAAACTAATTGCAGCCCCGCATACAGAAAACCACTGTTGACGTGAGCAGCTAATACAAACGGCCAACGTTTATTGGATTTGACGTCCGTGAAGAAAAGCCTACAAGATAAGTGAAGACGTACTTTTTTTTCTATATCTTCTATATCATGTTTCGTAGTTATAAAATTGGAGGATCTGAAGACATAATGAACGAAGTCCATTTTTCTTTCATGAAATGTGGAAATTGTTTTCTTTTACAGTAAACTAAACTTGTTTATATACTACTAGCAGTCCCCCGCGGCTTTGCTCGCGAGTATTATTCGTAACTGATAATATTTACTTTAATTGAAAAACCTCTTTTACACAAGATTGGTACTTCAGTCATCAAGTGTTAGAATGTCCAAGCGGCTGGTTGAACTAATTCTGCAGAAGGATAAGTAGCTATAGCTGTCCATGCGAAAAGCAGTCTTAAGTTTGTCCCTGCCACTAACAGCGACTTCGCCTGGGCCTTATTTATAAAACTGCCTATTCGACGTTCTATGGTAGTTACAGACATCTAAGGTAAGAGGTTAATCGAATGAGAAACATCTGTTTACCCTGTGCACAACCATTGGTGACGGTGCCCTCAATTATATATTGTCAAAATATTCACTTTAACTTTATTGACATTTCAAAGTTTCAGAGAGTTAAGGTTTCGCGGAAACGTATTTGGTGCCCCAAACCTGAGATT
>PNEQ01099362.1:14355-91401 GCA_003012365.1 Medauroidea extradentata | reverse complement strand
CGGTTGTCACTAAGGTAAGAGACCTATTTTTTAAAAGACAACTTTTGTTTTTGATATCCAGATTTTACAGAACTTCATTAGTATCATACGGGACGTTGGCCACAGTGACACGGTTGTCACTAAGGTAAGAGACCTATTTTTTAAAAGACAACTTTTGTTTTTGATATCCAGATTTTACAGAACTTCATTAGTATCATACCGAGAAAAAGATTTTATTGTATAGAAATAAATAACTTTGAAGATGCATAAAGACTCGGCATCTCTTCTTTTCGCTGCAGAGTATTGACAACCAGAAAGCAGCACTTAGCTTCTATTATCTTACCTTGTCTAGTCTTGTTTTCTTTTCGCAACAGTGTGCATGCATATTAACTCTAGGAGTCGTAGTGATCATTAGTACTACATTTTTTAAGAAAAACACAGTAAAATGTGCTTTAAATTGTAGAAACATATATCCATGAATTTATGAAAAGTTACGGTCAAACATCCGTAAACTTACAATACGTACAAACTTCCGCAGACAAAATATCAATATTGGTTAATTACTTTGCACGGTTCCAGATGCTGTAACAAACTAGCATAAATTTGCTTGCTACGTCAGAATATCGATCACAGCATATGTTATGCTATAACGAAGTTAAAATTTTAAGAAGATACCTCAAACAATAAATAAGAAAAAAAGTAAGTAATAAAAGTGGCGACACTACTTCGTTATTAAAACCTCAGTACCTCATAAACTCATATTTGAAACCCTTGAAAATATTCGTAATACATAATATATTTCCCAGACGTACTTCATGCTCTCGAAATCATATGGCAGCAGGCGTGATTTCTCAGTTGCATGTAAGCACTGGTGATAATCGTTTATCCATTGGTACAGTCAGTGATTTTTGATCCGAAGAATTAGGCACCACTTTTATTTTCGGTGCTTTACATGCACGTCCGCATTTCTCCTTTGTGGTTTTTGACAGATAGCAATATTTCCAGAGGCGTCACTCATTTAACTATGCCAATCAGACCAAGGTAACTTCAACACCAAACGTCTGTGATTTGCGGGTTGGACCGAAATACACTGAAAGTGAAAAACATCCGGTCATTGACCGTGAAACAGAGTGACAGATGTACACGTACGTGAGACATTGAAACAAACTGGTGCAGAAATATTTTCACCAAAGATCACATGCTCTGTCTATTGGTGTGTGTGTGTCAAAACTATCGTTCCTCCATTCACTGAAGTTTACACGTTCTTCGAGTTAAATCCTTTAATTTGCTACAGACTTTTCCCTAATATGGTGACGGCCGTCGTCGTCCCCAGTAGAAGGCCGTGGAATTTGATGTGGCAAACATTGTAAAGAGCGGTCACATTACCAGAGCTTCATGCTCTACCTCGAGTATGACTTGTTTCATCTATACAGGATGTTGCAACACTTCTACGATGCCGTACCACTATGATTCAGACTGCATAATGTGTTCTATTTATAGAGACCGAAGAAATAAGCAGGCTCGCTGAATTCAAGGCAAACCTCCAAGAATATTTGCACACTCAAACATACAACAGCTTTTCATTGTCTGGCAGCTCACAGTGCTACCACAGTAATGGGTCTAAGTAAAGTTACTTCTTTACTATTGACTCAGCGCCCTTTAGGATGAGTTAAAAAAAAAACTAAAGGCTAATTGTGAAAGGGACACGACCTTACAGTTTTCTGAAGTATAGCTTGTGCCATATTATAAACATGATGTAGTATGAAATGCAGTGTATAAATTGTACATTTCCGGACATATATTCATTTTTTTTTCCTTCTAGATGTAACGATTGTTTCTTCAAAATATTGACACGCAACTTGGCAACATCCTATATGTAGGACACGAGGACCAGTTAAGTCTTCCACTGAAGAATACTTTGGTCAGAGACATGAAGATTTCGCGTGTTAAGTGATATGTAGTACAGACTCTCTGTATGTTTACTGGAGATTCAGGATTTTCTGTTCGAGCGAACAGAAAAACAGCCAGTCTTGCCAGATAACACCTTGTTTCACTCTAGGCCGTTTATTTATCAGGACTACTTTCAAGGGATGTCTGCTAAGTCCCCTGAAGCCCCATTCAATCATTCATTTTCCGCTCTTTTATTGAGCATAAAATACTGGACAGATGGAAGGGATTTAAAAAGAACCAAAACTTTGTCGCGAAAATACTTTTACTTCATTTGGTTTCAATTAATTACATGCACGCCGGCAACTGTGCTTCATGGTTATTGTCTGGTGTTCAGACACGTCTCTCATTTGACTGCTCAACCACAATAAGGTTACTGTGACATCGTACGTCTGTTATTTGCCAGTAGAAGAACAAGACAAGTGACAGTCAAAACATCCTAACACTGACCACACAGAAAAAAAATATTATGTGGCAGCTACAAAATATTTTGTGAGTATTTACTCCGAAAAATTTATGTTGTGTGGTTACAGCAAAAACACATTGCTAACACCACTAAGATATTGCAGCCACCACAAAATCATGTTGTGGTTACTACAAAATAATTTTGCAGCGAAGACTTTCTACGAAATTTTTCTTTCAGTGCATTGAGCACAGCTGATCGTGTTCACATAAGGCATTCAAACCAAATGGTGCACAAATATTTCCACCGTAAAATCATGGCTCTATGCATAGAACAACGGGTTTTAACATTCAGGTCATTGATCACAATTTTTCCTTTCCATACTTATTGCTTCCGTGTGTAATATATTCACGAAAGTTTCCAGTTGCTTTGTTAGAATTGGCGGGGAAAGTTACGTGTTCGCTGCCAAGGATTCATCAGCTATGAAGTCCCCGAACGTGTCCAGCTCTATTAGTAACGGTCTCTTGGGTTTGGCGCGCAGCAGCTAATTTACCTTGGTTCTTTGCTCTTTGAAGTCACAATACATCATCTGTAGCGCTTTAATTACACGCAGCGCGCTTCCTAATTTAATGAGAACCTAAATGGCAATCTTTGTCGTCGTGAACCCGAGATAACCGTCGCAAACATTTAAATAAACAACTTGAACCCAGGCTATTTTTTTAAAATAGGTTTTGTTTCTCGTCCTTAGTGATTACATGAGACACGAGTATTTTGCAGGCTAAACGTCAGGAACGCAAACAAATTTCACGTTCACTTCTGTGACTATACGACAGCTGTTTTGACATACCTTTCGCGATTCCAAGAAAGTAATAAATGGAAGGTGTAATGCATCAACCGAATATGTGCCAGTTGTTACTTCTTATTAACACGTATGGAAAATTTGAAGTTTTCCACATTTAAAACAGTCTTCGCTAAAGAATTTTTAGTTCTATAAGCAAATACAGATTGATCCAAAAGTCGCGCACCTCAAATCAAAAGAATGTTTTGTTTAGCAAGAAGTGGATCAGATACATACAGGACCAATCCAAGATAAGATTTTTAAATGTTTGTTGAAATGGGAGTTTACAGTTAGAATTTATTGGTTTGTGGACATACGCCATTGCTCATGTTTTGCTGATCAAACTTGTGTTGGATGACAAATAACGAAAAACGAACAAGAAAAAAAATGTATATAAAACGCACACAAATATAGAAAAATACAATCCCAGAGGAATTCTGTCAGTTTTTTTTTTTTTAAATAATTGTTACTATAGACAACAAAGGATTCTAGAGATAGAATTCAGTCGAATATCGTCACAACACCCAGACACAGAAGACGGACACAAATATAGAACCAGATTCCAATATGAAAAAAGATGGAAAATAAACAAAAAAAACAATGGACAGTGGACAACAAACACAAGACAATAGACAACACAGCATAAGTTAAAACCAACGAAAAACTGAACGTTTCGGGAATTGCAATCTATCCCCGTCTTCAAGGCTGAGGACAGCTGGTCAGAACACCAAGATGCGAATGAATGAAGATTCACCATATCTGAGACCACTTTCTGGGTGTACACGTGCATCGATGTTGTTAATCTCCATCGAAATGTTTCTCTTGAGGTACTCTGTTGTGTGTGGATGGATTTTATATATATTGTTTTTGAGGTAGGCTATGCTAACTATTCAGGACGATCTTTTGCATTGCTAACTTATTTTTAATTTATCGATAACAACTAAAAAAACCTAAATATTAAGCAACGTCTTTTAAAAACTTGTAAATTTCGAGGACCAGTATATGAGAGCTACTTCTATGTCTGCGTAAATATTTATTTATCTCGTCCTTGAGGACTGCGAACCAATAGTAGACCTGAATGAAAACACTCACTGACTCTAGTGTTACCTTGTGACCTGTACAACTGTCCACTCATTGGAGCTGCACGAATGTACAAGTATCTGAAGACATAGTGTACACAGGACTGTGCAGTCCAGCCGGCTGGTCGTTGAACTCGCGAAATATCCATTCATTTAAGAGGATCTTAAACATTTTACCAATTAGTTTGAGAATAAGTTAAGTCTTAACAAATTAGTATTGTAAAGTATACACCTTGTCGTAAACTGAGCTATATTACATTTCATATAAGTTTGGGTAGATCTGACAGCAACTTACAGGCAATAATTTGTAATATTTTGTTATTTGTGTCACTACACAAGACAAACTTTGCAGTACAAATGCTGAAATGGACATTTCACGTTCATTTTAGATCTAAAAACGTCTTGCATTGTTCAACAAATCCAAAAATACTAAAAAATTATTGCCCATAAGTTTCTGTCAAATTTATCCAAACTTGTATAAAACAGAGTGTAATAACAATCTTACACTGAAAGAACAATTTTGTAGAAAGTCTTACCTGCAAAATTATTTAGTAGCAACAACAAAAAAATTTCGTGATGACCAAAACATTTTAGTGATGTCAACAAAAGGCTTCTGTGGTGACCACAAAATATTTTGTAGCTACCACAAAATATTTTTTTTGTGTACAAGGAAAAAAATACAAAATAATTTCCTGCCTTGATTCTTAGTAAGAGACGTCTGATTTTCGCGAAAAGATTTTTGCACCAACTTATTGCATTGACTTACATACACACCGCAACTCTAATTCGTGGTCAGTGATAGGACGTCTTAGTCTCTCAGCGTCTTGCAGTTTTACCGCACACAGACGTGTGGGTTTGCGGAAACAGTGGTTTGATTGGCACAGTCAAATAAGTGACGCTTCTACACAAAGATACGCTGCCAATGACCGCGAAGCAGAGCTGCAGATGTGCACGTAAAGCACTGAAATAAACTAGTGTCAAAAGGTTTTTCTCGGAAATCACGTGTCCCGTATTATACTATATAGAATAGTGTACACCTAGTCATCGTACACATTCACGTTGTTATTTTAAGGTTGCGCTGTTTCTTCTGAGTGCTTTTAAGGACATAATTTTCACTGTATGCCGTTTTCTAACAAAAATTACTAATAAAATTGTATATGTTAGAAATGAATTTTCAATAATTGCTCATAAACCATACATATAGATATGATGGAATATCATGAAAATTTTTGTGGCAACGTACCCTTGAAAACACTATAGTTTCTTTTGTGACATGTATGCTTGGGTGACATAAATCTGACTCACGTACCTGTATGAATACCAATAGAGGCATAAAATATTATGGTAGTTTGTTTCTTATTGGCATAGTCAAATAGGGTAACAGCTCCACGTACAAGCGAAAGCCAGTAATATTTTCATAAGCTGTACTAGCGTTGAAACCCAGCAAGCAGTCAAGTTTTCCCTCGCTAAACCATCATCACTAGTCATAGGCACATAGATTTGTTTGCAATTATAGTGGACATGATCTTTGAAAATGCATGACTTAATTTATTTTGTTGGACGCACTCCATTGTGATGCAGATGCCTGGCAAAGAAAACTACAGAGAATAGTAAAACATCAATAAGCAGAGTAATCTTTAGTTAACAGCATTAATCTTAAAATATATATATATAAAAAAAAAAAAAGGAATCGCAAATGTGCAAGAAAAAAAGGTGAAAATTCAAATTATTTTAAATACTAAAGTAGTCAAATGTGAGTGTTTGTAATATTAGGTTACGTAGCCCAAGACATGCTATTACATTGTGAATTATTTAGTTGAAGAAAGTCGGCTGGTTTTTACTATTTGCATGGCAGCAGAACATGCAAATTTTAACCTTGACTCGCAGTTATGAGAAAACTCTGCTAGCTAAGATTGTTTTGTAAGAGCGAACTGCGCTTACGTGTATCGTCTGCAAAACTAACACTATTTCGTAGAAATATAAAATTTCGTTTTTAAACGCACTTGAACACTCTTAAGGTGGCCGCCTGCCCAGGTACCTGAGCGGTGCACAGAGCTTTGGCCGCTACCAGATTATTCGAAATATTCTCAACGCCCCGTTTGCATTGGGATAGTATTTAAAAAAACTTTAATACAGGCAAATATGTACGTCATAGATAAAGTTACAAGTTTGTCGCAGAATAGTTCCGCGCAATTTTTAGAGCCACTGATATTTGGCAAATAGAATTTTGCACCATATAATTATAATGCCTTGTGTGTAGAGACCGGAAATTTACGCGAAAATATGTTTGTACAACTTTGTTTCAACGCCTTTTGTGCACATCCGCAACTCTACTTCATAGTGATTTGCTGTGTGTATTTGTGAACGGTTGGCTTTTATCTGACCTTGCCAATCAGAGCAAGGTTAATTACGTCACCACACGTATGTGATTTGTGGATAATGTCAGAACAACTTGCTGATATGTTGTGTTAAAAAGTGTTTTTGATGTTTGTGTCAAATGGTAACGTCTATTTATTTTTTTTTTATATAATTCGTCACTGTATTTTTTTTATTTCAGTATTTTTGTGTATATATATTTTTACTTTATTTTGCAAACTTCTCATTAAGTTTTTTAAAATGTTAATACGTTAATACTGTTGGCCGCTATGTGAGGTCTGTTTTAATTTATATTTTTACATTGAGATCTAAATTAATTAATTTTTAAAACTATATAGGCTCATTTAAAAGTAATCATAGTGTTTAACACGTACATTTGTAAAACGGCATGCGGCTGAACATGTCGTGTATAAAATTAATTAATTAATTAATTAATTAACCCCAAGACGCTGACAGTTAAAATAGTCAATGACTGACCACGAAGCAGAACTGCAGGTGTGCACGTGAGACACTGAAACAAAGTGGTGCAAAAATATTTTGGCGAAAACCTCCTGTCCCTAGTAACGTCACAGATTAAATAGTGATACAGACGTGAAATGATGTGGTGACTCATTTGATACGGGCGAACTTCACCACTTATTGGCTGCCAGAGACTGTTGATACCAGCTGCGTGTCTGTTTGGCTCTTGCAGGTTTCCTATTGGCCTGGCTGCCGGCTAGCAGGGCAGCAACCTTACGCTGATTGACGGCACGCGTTTCCGCCATGTTGCTGGTCAGGGAAGCCATCTTGCTGGCGTGTGTGACTAAGTTCGCTGTCCTACCAGCTATTTCTCTTCTGTATTCATAAATATTCTGTGCTTACGTGCACATCTCCAGTTCTCCTTCTTGTTTGTTTGTCCATCAGAATAAGGTTTCTGCGACACCATACATCTTGTGAATTGTGTGTTGAATCCCAGAATGCTGAGAGTTAAAAACATTCCATCCTTAACCACGATGAATAGCTGCAGACATGTACATAAGAAATTGAAATAAGTTTGGTAAAAGATTGTGTTCACCAAAAATCTGTAGCGCTGCCCATTTAGTTTCAATGCAAAAAAAAAAAAATTCAAAGAGGATACCATAGCCTCAACATTACCTGAGGTCTGGACATGGGAAAGGTAGTAAGGGTGGTACAACTGTTTTCGCGTGCCAGACAGAAGGTAATTGGTGGCGAGCACGCGACTGACCAACCAGCAAAGCGACCAGTGTTTCCGGTACACCTGTTACGAACTTCCGCGATAAGCCGTCCGCCGTAACACGCCACTTAGTAGCTGGCTGTTTATGGGCAATTCGCGATAAACTGAGTACTTATTTTCTGAAGGGCATACTTTCTAGAATAATAATTTATTGGGACTTTTGAGTGTGGTACGAGCTCCACACTTCGATCACAGAATATTTAGGACTACAGAAGTGAAATAACCGGTAGGGCGGTGAACTCAGTCACACACGCCAGTAAAATGGCTTTCCTGGCCAACAACATGGCAGAAACGCCTACTGCCAATCAGCGTAAGGTGGCTACCCTGCTAGCCGGCAGCCAGGCCAATAAGAAACCAGTCGTAACATGCAGGAGCCAAACAGACACGAGGCTGGTATCAACAGTCTCGGGCAGCCAATAAGCGGCGAAGTTCACCCGTATCAAACGAGCGCCATGCCATTTCACGTCTGTATTACTATCTAGTCTGTGCTTTAATTGTTACTTGGGTTGCTTTGTTCATATTAGAAATTGGTAGCCTACTATAAATTATGAGGAATAGAAAACCGAACTATACACTCTAAAACATAGTTTGTATATTTACCAGACGTGCGTATAGGAGCACTAAGAAAGTAGGTATGGTAGAATAGTTTCCCAGACATCCATGGTAGCAATCCTAAACCTTTTTACAAAACAGTCAAACGTATACTGAAGATACCAGACTTGTATTGTAACAAGTGTAAAAGTTTGCATACTTACAAGACGAAGTTTGGTAACTGTACCATACTGCGTCTGGGATAATAACTTCCTAAACATTCAAGGAAGTTTTTTTTACAAGAGACGATGGTTTATCACTGGTAAACCTGATTATTTGCTGGGTTTCAACATACGTTCAGCTTATGAAAATATGACTGGCTTCCGCTTGTATGTAGAGCTGTTGCCCTATTTGACTAGGCCAATAAGAATCCCGCTATTGTAATATTTGATGCCTATTATTGGTCTCCAGACAGCTATGTTGTGTCAGACGTATATCACCCAACCTTACACGTTTCAAGAAACCTCAGTATTTTCAAAGATATTTAGAAACAAACAATTTTCGTGATATACCAATATCTCTAACTCCAGGTTTTCAAAAGTGATTACTAAAGACATGCAAAATTCACGTTATTTCTGTCCACCAGGCTAGACTCCAAATGGTTGTTTAATCGTCCAACTTCTCCCATAGGCAGAAAATGCCGTGGTCTGACGGGTAAAATGTATCTGTATGTATTAAAGGATTCGCGAGACCAAGCCGAGAGGACAACAGAGAGAGCGAGAAACAACCTCCTCCACAACAGGGGTTGACCCAATCCCGCTTTTGTGGGGGAAGACTCCACGTACATGAGGTCGAACGGCCGCTAAGGCGCTATGTAGGCGGGCCCCTTAAAGGCTTGGATCCGAGTAGGTACGTGTTGACGATAACTATTTTTGAAAACATAAACGGAAGCCGTTATCGAAAAAAGCTCTTCAAATTTTTTTGTAGCTGGTTTTCTCTACGTAGGCCTACTCTATATTTTGTCGAGACAGAATACAGCATGATGGTAGCTAATTAGTTAATAAACGAAACGTCCTTTTAACTGATAAATTAACTAAAATCTTCGTACGGTTTGTCTCGAAAAATTACATTACATAGTAAAACCAATTTGCAATAAAGTTACAGAGCAATTTTATGATATTGGCTCTCATATGGGTTTTAAAAAATAATTATCTCAAAAGCCGAGAAACTCGGGTCCATGCCAAAAATTGCATAATCTTATATTTGCACGACATAGTGTTTGTTTTATAGACGTTACTTGTGACTACATTTTCTGCTTGCAAATATTTTTTATCTGTCATAGTTTTCCCATAGCGGCATGTCAAAGTCAGAATTTGCTAACTACGGGAACACATTAATAACAAACACCAACTGACTTACTCGAATGAAATAATTTGCACTGAAATTATATTAATGGGCCATATGCTAAAAATTTAAAAACACACAATAAATTTCCTTTGTCCCTACAACATAATTCTGAAAATGATGAAAATTTACTTCATTTACGGCAATTTTTAAAAAAAGACAAAAAGACTTTGTTGTGTGTTTTTAAATATTTTAGCACGTGGCCCATAATTTCTAATTTCAGTGTAAATTATTTCATTCGAGTAAGTCACTTGGATTTTCTTAGTCCTACCTTCCCGTAACTGTCAAATTTTGACTTTGACATGCCGTTATGGGAAAACTATGAGAGCTAAAAATTATTTGCAAGTGGGAAATCACAAGTAACGTCTATAAAACGAACACTATGTCCTGCAAATATTAAATTATGAATTATTGCTTGGTGAACACCCTTTATGGTTTGCAAGTGAGATAAAATCATAATATTATAATTTATTAAATAATGTTAGATTTGTAGACGATACTTGTAAGTAGGCCTAGAGTTTCCCCTGTAAAAATATTTTAGCTCACACAGTTTTCTCATAATTGCGTGTCAAAATCAAAATTGTCTTGTTACACTGTCATGTAAATGGTGAAAACCAACTGCTCTACTTAAATAAAATAATTCACTGTGAACTTAAATCCCATGATCTATGCAATAAAATATTTAAATACCCACAACACAATAATTTGAATTTAAAACAAAAATCGCTAAAATACATAAAATTCACTGTGAATTATTTAATTTAGGATAGTCAGTTGGTTTGCACTATTTGCGTTGCAGCAGAGTATGCAAATTTTTATTTTGACGTGCTGTTACGAGGAAATTATGCTAGGTAAAATTGCTTCGTAAAAGGAAACTGTAGTCACAAGAATCGTTACAAAATAAACACTATTTTATATCAATTTAAAATTATGATTTTATTGCAATTGGATGCTCTTAAGGGGACTCCCTGATAAAATGTTAGACGTTTAAATATTATATTTGTGGGATACTTTGTTTTATAGGCATACATTGGAATTATTTTTACAGTAATGAAAATGTTCTCTCTTTCATATTTTTTTGTATAATATCATGCCAAATCCAGAATTGACGTAAAACCGTTTCATACAAAAGCGAAAATCAACAAAGATACAGAAATTAAATAATTTCATTGAAGAAGAGTGTCGCGGGCTACGTCTAGACATGAATGAAAAACCGTATTGAATAGTTTTTAGTACTTTAAAAAAATTGCTGAATTTGAAAACAATATATTCAAATTCTGCATTTAATAAAAATACACAAAATTTCAGTGCAACGTTTTTATACATGTCTACTTGTAACCCGTGACCTTTTCCTTCTGTGTGGGTTATTTAGTTTCTGAAAGTCATTTGGTTTTCGTTTCTTGTATAAAAATTTTATGCAAATTTAGACTTTTACTTTTGTTATACAAAAGCTATGGAAGCTAAAAAATTTTAATTACTGTGAAAAATAGTCACAATTTATGTCTGCAAAACTAACAATATCTCGTACAAATACAAAAATTACTAAAACAATTTTGTCTGAACTACTACTTAAAAAGTGGTGACCAAATCTCGACATCTGTTCAACGTATTGCGTTTTTGCTTATGTGTGGCCGCCCCGCCTGTAGAAACGGCTTGCGTACCCATTTCAAGTCCTCTTTGTATCCCTAAGGTTTTAATTTACCGCACCAAAACTGGCAAACATTTTTGTTTATGTGGTAATTTTCAGGTACATAACTGGTAGGGTCACTACTGAATGTATCATAGATGCTATGGAGAGGGTTGATGCGTGTACTGAATCACCCTTACCCCTTCCGTTCTTCTAGTCCTCGAACGTGCAAAATACGTTGACCCGGGCGGCCATCTTGAACGTGAGAGGAATAACGTCCCTAATACTAGGACGCTTGGAACATCGTGCGGTTACGACACAGGGTTACGGCGTCAGAGGAAGCACTTCGTGGTCGCCTTCCCCATCAGCTCAGAGAGAGAGAGAGAGTGAGAGAGTGTGTAGGAGAGGATCACTGGAAGAGAAGAAGAGAGTGTAATCTCCAAACCCGCTGACGTGGCGGCTCAGGTAAAGCTTGTTAGCGTGTCCGGATTGGACCCAGGCTAGTTAGGGTTGGCAGTGTCACCTGATACTCTCGAATGGCCGTATCCTCTCGGGCGAAGACACCCGAGTCCTGACAATGGCCGTTCCCACCTCCCTCGGGGGTGATCGTGGCGCCATTGTTCCCACAGCGAACGGGCGCTGAACTAATTGGGAGACTCCTAGCCTTTATGCGGTTGTCCGCTTATCTAAAGGCGTACGTGCTTGCGCACCCTTCAGCTTGTTTCACACTTCCACATGTTTTACATAAGTCTCTACAGATTCTTCTGTAGGTAATGTCCTTGAGTCAGTGCGACTATTTGTATGTCCGTATTTGGTTATAATACAAGTCGATATGAGCTCAACTCTTCCGTACGGTTCCTCGGGAAATGAAAAATCTAGCCTTCTTATTGGCTGTTCGGTTTCGGAATGGTTCGGATCTGCAAGAACTGTGGATGTGTGAGTGAAGTTTCAAGGCTTAGACACAACTAAATACTTTATTTAACATTTGAATTTACGTTTCCGTTACTTTATGTTCGTCAATACACAATACAAATGAAAATTCAAAGTATCGAAAGATAAAAATCGATTGAGAATCTGATTTTTTTAAACGGAGCTATTGTGACGTAAATCATTATATATTTTTCATGAAAGTGTATCACGAAAATATTACAAAAATAAGATCAAATATTAAAACACTTTCCATTTATTATAATTTTTTACAGAACAAAAGCTACGCCATTTATTGACGAAACTTAAAGTTAAATTACGAATACTTTTCTAGCGATATTAACAAGAATGCCTTTTACATGAAATCCCAATACTGCAAGATAAAACGATACTCGGGAAAAATATTTTTATTATAACATTCATAATCAGTCGGTTGTTTGCAAACGCCATCTCGAGTTTGACCTAGGTTTTCGGTTTATGGAAAACCTAAAGTCAAGACTTAAGTTAGTCGAATATATTCCCTACTACGATGACGCCAGGCATGGCCGTCTTTAGTAGAAGGCCGGAGTCTTGAATGTGGCAACGCTGCACCGGAGGCCTGCTGCCGGTCGCTCATTGGCTGCCCTAGTCAGTGTAGACTTGTACACGCCACTAAACCTGCATCTATACACGTTGCAGAGAATAGGGTGGCCAAGAAGTAACAAGAAGCAGGCCCCCGATGCAGTGTTGCCACATTCAAGAATCCGGCCTTCTACTAAAGACGGCCATGCGCTAGGACATGGTATTTAATTCCCACAATAACAACGTCCTATTGGTAGGTATATCTGATTTTCGCTATAAGATTTTTGCACCACTTCGTTTCACATCTGCAGCTGTGCTTCGTGTTTATTGGCAGCCTGTATTTGTGTAGTGGCGCCACTTACAGGATTTGTCTATGCCAATCAGAACAAGGTTACTGAGACACGCACATGTCTGTGATATGTGGGTAGAAACTCAAGTCGCGGAGAATTACAAACATCCAATCACTTACCACGAAGCAGAGCTTCAGGTATGCACGTTTGGCATTTGTTGAAAGTGGCGGAAAAATCTATATGTCTGTCAGCCGAGTGCTGAATCATGTCCGTAATTAATTTTATGCTAGGTATCATACATCACGGGCACATCGAACTATGACAGCATTGCAGTCGCAGTAGATCGATACATGTGTTTGAATTCTAGTTTTCCCATTTAAGAGTGTGTTGTAGATAAATAAACGCTGAAAATATCAATTGATTTCTACGCTTTTTTCGATGCCAGTATGGATAAAATACTCAATGACAATCCTAGATAATGATATTTGCCAACTTTATGAGTAAATGTTTATCCAGAATTACTAATTCGTTACGCGTGATTTCTTGCGCCGCAGTTAAATGCACGAGGTTCCGGCGTCAGAGATAGTGCTTCAGAAGTTTGTAACACTGGAAACAATTTTGTTTAAAACATTGGTTACAACTATTGTCTAGGATTGCTATTGTTTAATTTTCGCAAATCGGCTTCAAGGAACTTACAGTTATAGATTAATGCTTTTAGTATTGAATTATGTACCACGCCCACTTAAATGATAAAATTATATTTTTATGTCTGTTAATAAATCATCGCTAGAGATGATGGCTTATCTCGGGAAAACTTGACTATTTGCTGGGTTTCAACGTACGTTCAGCTTATGAAATGATTACTGGCTTTCGATTGTGCGTAGAGCTGTTGCCATATTTGACTAATCCAATAAGAATCTCGCTATTGTAATATTATATGTCATTAATATTATATATTATTGGTCTGCAGACAGCTACATTGTGTCAGTGTTTTCAAGGCTATGTTAGCACAAAAAAAATTTCGTAACATACCATCATCTCTGATCATCACTTTAGATCGGGTATTTCCACACTGAAAAAAGCATATTGGTATAGGTGCGTGAATTTTGCATATTCATCTGGCAGCAGTGTATATTTCTCAGATCTATACCCGCTCTGGCCAAAATCCAGTATCGATTGGCTTCTAGCCGTACAAGCAGGTAGCACTTGATAGTGCTGGGGATTATTTACTTATTTACAACCGACTTGCTTTAGTCAAATGTGTGCCGAGACAACCGTCGTCTAATCAAACAAGTTACAGCGAAGTATATGGTATTGGCGTTCAACCTGACCTACAATATATCCGCGAAATTCACGTACTACTACTTATTTCGTCACCACAAAATGTTGTTATTACGGACCTTATAAATTTTTTTTTGTGGTGACCACAAAAGATTTTTGCTGACCCCAATACAGTTTAGCAGTGACTGCAAAAATTTTTTGTAAGGTCCATATTGACAAACCATTTTGCGGCAACCTCAAAATATTTTTTTCTGTGCATTAATTTATTTGTGATGTCGATCGCTGTATACCATGTAATATAACTGTAGGATTCTCGAAAATTATTTCACGTACAAGACACGGGTGTAGTCGCCAAAAAAAGTGGAACAATATTGTATTATTTATTTACGTTTTGAAATATCGGATGGTCGTTTGTTCAGTAGGAAACAAGAATTTTATTTCTAACAAAGCGTAGTGGTAGCCCTGCTTGCGTACTTCGCATGCGCGGTGACTGAACCTGACCATTACGCAATCGCGTGAACATACACTACGATAAAGAAAAAGAAAGTTCTCTTTGTCAGATTAAGGGCGCGGACTACCGCAATTTTCATCATCATTATTTTATTTTTTATTTGTACCACATATTTTTTTTCTTATTTTAGACACAAAATGTGACTAAATTTGGCACTTATGAAATTTTTATCTCTCATAGTTTTCGCGTAATGACTTGTTAAAGTCATATTTTGCATGTTTCCGTTTTAACGACCACACTAAAACCAACTGATATACCAAACTGAAAAAAATCGCAGTGGATAAAGACATTACAGGCTACAATGACATGCTCATAAAATTAAAGAATTAAAATAATTTGAATTTAAAAAAATGCTGAAACTGAAAATTAAAATTTAAAAAATTCAATATATTTTTTTAAACACAAATAATTTTTATTCTTGAATTTTATGAGCATGTCATTGTAGCCTGCAATGTCTTTAACCGCTGTGATTTTTTTCAGTTTGGTATATCACTTGGTTTTAGTGTGGTCGTTAAAACGGAAACATGCAAAATATGACTTTAACAAGCCATTACGCGAAAATTATGAGAGATAAAAACTTTCATAAGAACCGAATTCAGTCACATTTTGTGTCTAAAATAAGAAAAAAAAATATGTAGTACAAATAAAAAATAAAATATTAATGATGAAAATTGCGGTAGACCGCGACCTAAGTACGAAATTCTGGGTGAAACGCGCGTAGTGCCTATTCACACTGTCGCAGTGCTACTTGTACTGAATTAGGTACGGGATTCTGTACTAAATTATGAATAGTGTGTACCTGGATTTAGTATAAAAAGGATATTGTCGAACCCGAGCCGACTAATATGAGAAGCAACCTTCAAATCTAGATTTTATTGCCTAACCCAATTTTTCAGGAAAGCGTAAAAACTTGCTGTACGTAATTCTGACTGCCAAATGATGATTATGAATGTGCAGAGAAAATAATATTTCGTGATTTAATAACCTGCGAGTTAGACTTGATTGTCCTATGTATACAAACGACCCGACTACTTATGCAATAGCTGCTTCTCGCTTGAACAGCAGACAATGAACGAATATACGGGGGTTAAGTATGCATAGGAAAGTGAATTCTAACATGCCGGTTATTAAATTCGTGGAAGTTTACTTTTGATATGAATATTACATACGTAAATAGCATATTACGTTTATCATAACTTATCTAGTTACAACTGCGTATTACAGATATATCTGGCATTAATTAAAGATAGTAAACTTGTCAGAAATTGTACGTAACTTTACGCTTTGCAATAAATAGCAGCGTTTGTGCTCTTTGTTGTGAGTGTAAAAAGAGATTTAGATGGCCTTATCTGGTTTTGACGGACAGCACACATTACGTATTCTCCTGATTTTAAATAGGGCAATTAAGTTTTTATCTAATTTTAGTAAATTTCCCTGTGTAACTCACACATTTTATATGTTAAATTATTTTTTGGAATCTTGACAAAATGAATTATTTTATTTATTTATTTATTTATTTAAGATTGCTGCTCATGTTACCTGTTCCTAGTAAACACAAGTGTGGTTTGCGTGCTTCGTGTGAAAAAGAAATTATTTATTTAACTGTTCACGTAACTAGTTGGGAGGCCTCCCGGAACGGCAGGTTTATTTTTCTGTTTGCCCGCCCTGGAAGTTGGCATGCTGTAAGCAGTTTTATGTTGGCGACACTTGACCCAGCAGGAGGCCGTAAACCGCTTCCATCATCCCTTCCCCTTCCGCCTTCATCCAACAACCCCCGGAGCATCCTCTCTTGTAACCGACCTCCGAGAGCAAAATATCTTGGACGCCCTGGGTCGGTACAGGACCACTTCCGAAATTACAGGAGTCTCCACTTCCCCTCCCAACCCCCGCCCACAAGCCAACCATCAGATGTCTTGTCTCGTAACGACTCGTGCGAATGTCCTCGTCAGCTGCGCCCACAACTTTCGCGCGTCCGTGATCGCAGAACAGCCAACAACGCAGAAGCGGAACAACAGCGCGTGAGTCAAGCTGAGGTTTATTATAAAACACGTTGGAAAGATTAATCTTTAAAGTTTGGTACAGTGAATATTTCTGCCGCTTGAACGCTGGTATAGATAAGAGGTGTCAACTAACCAATCATAGAGCCACGATTTTTGTCCGGTAAAGATTTCCACACCATATAGCCTATATATATATATATATATATATATATATATATATATATATATATATATATATATATATATATATATATATATTTAATGTCTTACGTGCACATCGGCAGCCTTGATCATGGTTATTGGCAGTGTGTGTTTGTTCGGACGCGTCTCTAATTTGACTGCACCAATCAGGATACACTCTAAATCTGAATTAGTGAATATTTACTGATTCACGCCGATGGATGGAGCAGTTTAGACACATTAAATCAGTGAGAAACCACTGTGAAATCTGTGATTATGCACTGATTCCGATAAAGAGTGCCAACATTCCACAAGTTAATTAGTGAATGACCAGATATTTTTCATTAATTTTTTACTGATTCAATATGTGAAAACTGTTCCTTGAAAACAACTGGGAAAACTTATTCACTGATTCACTTGTAAGATGCTAGCACTTTTAAAGGAAATCAGTGAATAATCACTAATTAAACAGTAACTATTTGCACTTATTCAAATAGTTTAAACTGCTCCATCCATCCGCGTGAATCAGTGAATATTCACTAATCCAGATTTAGAGTGTAAAGTTATTGTGACTTCATGTTGCTGTGATTTGCCAATAGACCCCCAACACAAGTGAGAGTTTAAATACGCAATCACAGACCACGAAGCAGAAATGCAGATGTGCACGTGAGAGATTCCAACTAATGTTGCAAAAAATCTTCTCAAATGAAGTTGGTAGCTTCAAAGACAAAATTGGTTTGTTTTCACTTATAAATTAAATATAATGACATCTATCTTCACCACGTTTAGTTAAAATTAATTTTACTATGGTTTCATATTTTATTAGGTACGTTCGCGATCGCAGCGCAACTTAAGGGCGCCACCTACCTGCGCACGAGAGGCTCAAAAGCGACCGAGCAGTAAGATCGACCTTGAAGCGTCGCCTCAACGAGCCAAGCGCTGAACTAGCGTGCAAGGTTCCCGCCGAACTGTTTTTACTATGGGACACTAAGCGGTGACTATACAATTTTACTGGTGGAAAGTCTGCAGCTAAGTTCAGTGCAGGTCGCAATCTGAGTTTCACATACATCTGGTTAGTATATTTTGAATTATGGAAGTCTGAAAAGGCAGTTTTTAGCCATATTGGAATGCTTAGAAATAGTATTTTTAATGAGCGTGGCGTCTTAACAATGAGGTTCCGACCTTGTCTGAAGTTTGTTTTCTTTTCGTACGTTGGCACAACGGGCACACGTGGAATAGTTTGGTAGAAAAACCCCGTTTACGAACACACTGCAACGCATTCGAAGCATGGGGTAGGCGGCCGTCTTAAGGCAGATTTCTTATTTTTTTAATGTGTCAAACGCTCCCATATGAAAACAAATTTTCTTTTCAACCTGTATTAGGATCAACCTTAGTCAAACGCAGGAAAAGGAATGTTTTGCGAATTCAATGACGTTTAGTAGAATCCATTCTCCTGTATATACTCAAGCCCCGACAGTTTCTCCATTACCTGATATTCACTGGAACAATAGACTAACAGACGTGGCTTGAGTATACGTAGGGCTGTGGATTCCAGCGTGCAAATTTTTTCTTTCCATAGGCATGCCTAGAGTTTCAATAATTTATTAACCTTTTAGAGTAAGCTTTAATTTTACTCAAACACTGGCGGTAAAGTAAACATTTTTGACCCTACCAACACTTGTCAGCGTTACAGAAATGAGCGTACGATGTAAAATAAAAATCCTTAACCGTAAAGAAATACAGAAATTTTGATTTGTTTTGCCTCTTTTATAAATTTTTTTTACAAAAATATTTTGTAATAGATTTTAAAACGAGCCAAGCATTAGTCCGTGACTTAAAGTTTCAGTTAGTATTTTTTTATTTATGTTTATTGGTTTTTGCGGCTTATATAAGACCTAAAAACGTGCAAATTTTGACTTTGAAGTGTCATTGTGGTAAACCTGGCTGAGCTAAACTTTTTTTTTTTTCGATCGAGGAAAATATACTTCCAAGAATCGTCTACAATACTAACAATATTTCATATAAACATAAAATTATGATTTTCCAGCACTTTAATGCCGTTAACCAATAGTTCCATACTTGGCTGGTTTAAACGGCGCTGCAGCTCATTCAATATCCAGCATAGAACTGACACGAACTTCTGGTGTATGTGATCTTCTCATCGATCTGAACTGCTGGTGATTTACCTTCTATTTCTTTCAAATGCCTGAGTCTGGCAGTGCTACTAAATCAGTATAAGCACTGTTGACTATCGAATCTGTAAGCAATATTTATAATACAGTGCCCAGCCTATTCAAAAATTCTGAAATTTAAACGTTGTTATATACCGTAATCATGCAAAGCTCTAAATGGCGTTCACTTAAACTATTCACTCTAAATCTGAATTAGTGCATATTCATTTATTCACGCCGATGGATGGAGCAGTTTCAACAAATTGAATCAGTGAGAAACCACTGTGAAATCGGTGACTATTCACTGATTCCGATAAATAGTGCCAACATTCCACAAGTTAATTAGTGAATGTCCACAGATTTTTCAGTAATTTTTCACTGATTCAATAAGTGAAAACTGTTCTTTGAAAACAACTGGGAAAACAGGTGAATATTCACTGATTCACTTGTGAGATATTGGCACTCTTGAAGAAAATCAGTGAATATTCACCAATTAAGCAGTGACTACTTTCACTGATTCAAATAGTTGAAACTGCTCCATCCAACAGCGTGAATCGGTGAATATTCACTAATTCAGATTTAGAGTGTTTGCCTTTTGAGACGAGTGTCTCGCCAATTCTCAGCTTACTGAACTGCCTAATATCGCCTTCCTTATTTTTTTCTCAATTTACGAAATACTATTTACGTCTGTTGTCCACATCGCTATGTTATTTAATCTAGAGGGGTATTGTGGGCTTGGAATGATCCTACCTTCTTGTTGTGTAGCATAGCTGCGGTTAATTCTGTAACGTATCTCCTGGCACAAAGAATGGCGGTTAAACTGGCATGGCGGATTCGACTCCAGCTTAGTCCCTGCCTTCAAGATACTCGAACGATAACGACGCGGGGCGTGTACGTCGCTATGCGCTCGCCACCTGCGCTATGTTTGCTGTGAAGTTTGGGCCAGGTAGATTTGTTTTTCTATGTCTTGGGGCATGTAATGTCTACCTACAACTAAGACTTATTGTTGTACCCGTGACGGGTATATTAAATTACGGACCAGTTAACAGTTTCAGTAGGATGGAGTAAAATATTATAAGTCAAGATGTACTTGGAGTTAAATATATATTATTTTATTTATACTTTGTTAGCAAAACTTACATGAATGTTATATGAGAATTTTCACTCTACGTCATTTAACTTTGGGTACGTGTTATATATGTATACAAATATACACGAAGTAGGATTTATACTACTTTTTTTTTTGTGGCCTTTGTAAGCGTGAGCTTGTACATGAATATCTAGTCACAAAAATGTGTTCTTTTTAGTTCCTTGAATTAAATGACTATTACAACTTGCTGGAACTAAATGCCTGTTTGCAATTCAAAGCGTAAAAGTGTTTCAAAGGTTCAAATTTATTATACTACTGTAATGAGAAATAAGGGCTTATATAAAAAAATATTTCCTATTATAATAAATGTAAAAAATTTTATTATGATTTGGAATTAGTTCAATAACCAATTTTCTACCTCGCTCCTGCAATAAATTATATTTTCTTTATTGTTAATTTTGAACCTGTATGTGTAGACCTCACATACAGTGCCTTACTATTTAAAGAAACTTGTTATCTTTGTGGCGTTTGAAGCATGAGGACTAGAAATGTAGCAGCTACACCTTTTCTTAGTTTTCTGATTCATTTTGTAACTGTTGCAGATAGTATACAAATAATATAAACACAAGTGACATGCCCCTCACAGTACTGCTAAGTCCTTCGAATGCGAGTCCCAATTGAAAGTTGAGTGCAATTTTGTTTACAACGTTTGGTGTATCATTAGCTCGCCAGGCAGACGCAAGTCAGTACCCCCCCCCCCCAAATCCCCCAACACACCAAAATTACAAATACAACAATTGGCCAGACAGCCGTCATATTTCAATTGTGCCAAGGAGACAAAAACGCCCTTGCCAGCTTGCAGACACGTTGTTACTGCATCGACTCGGGCGGTTTCTGGTTGACTTAGTGATTAGTTAATCTTCAAATAGGGAAAATGAAAGACGAAAAGTATATCCAGGTACTTTGAATTATCTTTATGTTATCTTGCTGAAGTATGTTTTATAAAGAAGTAAGTTAAGAGGCTGCGTCACCTATTTTGTTAATAATATTAGTTTTCCTTTTATAAATTAAGGATGTTGCGAATAACCAGTAATGTTTCTTTACATAAACATTACATTTTACCATAAAGTGCTTATTATTTCTTCTGGGAGTAATTTCCTATATTATTTGGTGAGAGAGAATATTTATCTTCAAGTTTAAATAAGCTTAATTATTTCGTAGTTACTCTTTAATGTTTCGAATGCAATGTACGTAATGAAAGGTAAAATAATTAGCCACGTCCTTATCTAAATATTTTCAGTTAAATCTTGCCGAAATTTTAATCAGGAATAAATTAAGAAAAATTCAACATAGTAAGTGGCACGGGATTTTATAGAGAAACTTCAAAATTGGGTGGTGCTCAGCCCCCCTCCACATGCTTGGTTTATGTGAGGAGGGCTCGTGGCCCACCCTGACCTGTACTTCGGACGCCTACTCATATATCATCGGCTTAGTGGAAAAAGTTGGTAAGTCCATAGGTTATAAACTGGACTTACCAACTTTTTCCACTAAGTCGACGATATAGTCTCAAACATTGAGCACGTATTTATAGGTTGCTGCTGATGAACGAACATGGTTTCATTTGATATTTAGCAGCACATGATTGGTACGACCCTGTAGATTTCGCACCAAATTGTTTTAGTGCTTTACATGAACACCTGTAGCTTTGCTTCGTGGTCAGTGATGAGATGATTATAACACTCACTATCTTCGGGTCCTATCCGCTAATCACAGACATGAATATTTAGGAATACAGATGTGGAATAGCCGGTAGGACAGCGAACTCAGTCACACACGCCAGCAAAATGGCTTCCCTGGCCAGCAACATGGTGGAAACACATACCGCCAATCAGCGTAAGTCGCCGCCTTGTTAGCCGGCAGCCAGGCCAATAGGAAACCTGCTGTAACATTCAAGAGCCAAACATACACGGGGCAGGTATCAACAGCCTCGGGAAACCAATAAGCGGCGAAGTTCGACCTATCAAATGAGCCGTCACGTAATTTAATGTCTGTGTTACTATTTTAGTCACGATCGTAGAAGAACAGGCCTGGACACTCGCCTGGAAACTTGACTCTCTTGTTGATTGGCTGTAGTTCACTAAATTCTCGATAATGCTATACGTTTTTGGTGCTGCAGTTAGGGCGGTCGGCTCAAACTCCGCCCACTTCCCCGCAACTAAGATAAACAATTTATCAAAACGTATTTTTTATCAATGTATGAAATACTTCCTTCGCTCACAATTTTAAATCATGGCTCCACAAGTCTTTATTTACTTTATAATGTTAACAATGGAAAAAGTGGGTGGAGTTAAGAGTCCGACCGCCCGGATTATAGCCTCAAAAAATTCAACACTCTCGGTAACTTGGCGAACTACAGCCAAACAACAAGGGGGTCGAGCAAAATACATTGGTAGATAGGCGAGTGTCCAGACCTGTTCTTAGACCGTGACTTTAGTCTATGACACGGCAGTGATTTGCTGGTGTAGAACCTCAAGATGCTGGGAGTTAAAAACATCAAAATACTGACCATGTACCAGAGCTGAGAACGTGCACATAAGACACTTAAACTAGCTGGAGCAAAATATTTTGCCGAAAACCAGAGCCCTCAATCATGATCAACGTTTTTGACCGAACAAAGGTGGTATAAGGTGAGAACGAAGACAATTTTGAAATGCAAGAACATAGAAAATGGATGTGCCCTGAGAAGTCTATCTGGCCAACGGCAATTTCCGTTACATATCACAATGTTAAACTCAGAGAGTGACCTCGTCTGCAATGGAACTCGTATCTTCCTGGCGAGAAGCGAGTGGTCAGACCACGTGATAGAGACACAGAGTAAAAACTTCTGGCACGTCGACAACGGTACGTGCTCTGGACACAGCACGAAGAAGAACCCGCTCTTAGGAGGCTGCTTGTCGTCGACAAACAGATTAGCTCGCTCCTCCCTTCGCCAACCTTCCGTGGAGCAAGGGATGAAGTGGGATTACGATGTTTGCAGCGCTTCTCTTCCCATTCATCCCCTCAACCAACCCTTCCTGCACGCCCTTGTGTCGCCACACACGCGGAGACTTTAACACTTTGAGGACCGCACACATTTTCTGGCGCTGAACTGAACACCAGCTAAGTGAGTCGTTTGTATTCGTCACTTTGTTTCAGTGCCTTACGTGCGCACCTGCAGCTCGGCTTCGTGGTAAGTGATTGGATCTTGTAACTACCAGCGTCTTGGGTTTATACCTGGAAATCATAGAGGACAAGCTGTGATTAGCTGTGACTATACATATCTCTCGGTTGCCCGTGGAACCATTTTATTGGCATAGGTGAAGAGACTGTTCAGCCAGTAGAGTTTAAGAAGTTAAGAACACATTCTCCAGTAATACACCTTGGTCTCTGCAACTCAACTGACTCATGCTCAACTTGTACAGTCGGATCTTATACCGCTTGCTTTGGCACACGACCGCGCTTCTCAACTGAGTGTAGTGCAGCAGTAACCTTGTTTGATAAGCACAGTCAAGTGAAAGACGACTCTGTACAAATACGCACATACAATAACCATGAAACAGATCTGCAGATGCGTACGTAAGGCACTGAAAAAAAGTAGAGCTAGGATATTTTCGCGAAAACTTCTTGTCCTTAGTAACATATTCTCAATAACCACAGTCATATTAGTCGGTACCTAAAAAATTCGCGTATTCTTTTGGACACGGTCTAAACTTCCAAAAACTGTATGTTCGTCTCGCTTTCGTAATTGGACCCTGACTTGACACCTCAAGTAAGGCTCTGAACCTACAATAAAGTAGCAGCTAAGCGCATGTTTAACTATGTAGTATTACCGTATCAGCGAGCAGCCAATAAGAAGCTGTTGTATATTTCAGTAAACAGATATTCTTGGAATCTAGTCTACTGATCGAACATCCTGCGAATTTATTTCCGGTTCCTACAGATTGGTCAACCGCACCGGACACGCCCATAAGATTGTGCAACGTTCATCATTGCTACGCATACATCCAATTGTATATCAAGATAACTTGATTCACATGAAAACTTCGGAACATACCATACATGACTTAGATGCAATAATTTCAGATGAATTTGTAACACGTAAATATTTTTATTTGCGAGAAATGGCTATGTAGTTCTTCCAAGTCACCTGATAACAGTAGTGAGATGACGAAACTGTATCTTACAAATGTTAACGTCAGGACCAGATAAATTTGCTTCGAAGTGTAGACAGGGAATATGAGGTGATCACATCTCGGCTTAACAACTTCCAAGTTCAGCATACAAAAAAATTATTTTACAAAATAGTACATACACTATATTTACTTATTCAGTCACTTTTTTAAGGTTCGGTTTCAGTCGCCATATTAAATTTTATTATTTTTCACTTTATTAGAATTCTGAGAAGAAAAATGTTAAATCGGTGACTATACCGCAAATTCTATCTACTTTGTGCTACAATACAAGTGTGGCAGTTGAGTTAGTAATGTATAGTTAGGTCGCAATATGTCGGGCAAAATATGAATATAAGAAAATATGCCACACACATAGTGGCGTAATTATAAGTTAACAGCTAAATCCCAAGGTCTGTACTGTAGCAAAATGTAAATAGACTTTGAGGTATAATCGCATATTTAGAATTGTTCTTCTTAGAATTCCCAAAAAGCGAAAAATAATAAAATTTAATACGGCAACTGAAACAGAGCCTTAACGATTAGGAATGTGTCTCACACGAAGATAAATTTTGACAGGCACCTGACTAACAAACAAAACAGTCTGTTTTTTTTACAATTGGTATTGTATAAAATTACCCTATTGGTTACAGCAACATACTAAAGTTCGTTAAAATAACAAATATGGATTGACAGAACAAGTTTGTAAACTTATTACAGTTTGATACCTTTGGAAATAATCCAGATGAAATCTTTAACTTAACACGATTGTTGTATATTTTAATAAAATTATAAACAAAGAAGTTTATAAACATATAACAGTTGCAAAAATTATCAAAATCTTACGGGAGCCAAACATATTTGTTGTATATTTTTATGAATCTACTAACAAAATTTGGGCTACTTACAGTTTTTATTGTTGTATGAGTAATCCAAATAGTTTTGGCTCCCAATCACAATTGTGGCTTATTTAAATAATATTTACTATCAACAAAACAAGTATGTGGGCTTATTAAAGTTTTTCATTGTAGCGAAACTAATCCAAATCGTATAGAGAACTAAACCAGATTGGCGTATCTGCTTAACACAATAATAGTTCACACAATGTAAAAAAAAAGTTTTTTTTTATTTTCAGTGTTTCTCCGGAAATAATTACGTACTAGTTCCTGGTTGTTCCACGAAAAATTCCCCAGAGTGCAGAGGCGTTATATGCGGCACCCTCATCCTTCAGTGCTGCCAACAGCGGCCCTAAACTTTCTCTCGCGAGCTACACCTGATTTACCGTAACGGGAAATAATGAAGGTGGGATCGGAGAGACGGTGCCATAAATTTTCAAGTTAACGCTGGCACAATATTAGGGGCAAAGGGAAGTAACTTCATTATTTTTTTAGTCTAGGGTTTTCCTAATTACTTCAGCGCCACTTCCATCCCCCATTCCCCTTTGCCTGGGTAGTTTTCGCGTTCATTAACGCCAAGATAAGCGAAGGGGCGTCTCGCATGTTCACAGAGCAGAGTGTGGTCAGATAAGCCCCTTGGTTATGTCCCGTTTAGGAGGCACAAGTGAAAAACGTCCCTGGAGAGTAGGGGGAAAGGATTATTCCTTTGGGTAATTTTCGGGCTACACTTCGGAGAAAATGTATTTGTCCCAGAAAAAAAATTGTAAGAGTACAGACAGTTGAAGGCTTTCGTGGCCATCGTCGCGACGACAAAGTCTTCCCGGGTTAAACCCATGCCTGATTGGCTGCAATCACCTGTGTTTCGCCGAACGCTGTTTCAGGGTCTCAAAAAAGACTGAAAGTACTCTGTTGGATGAGGCCCTTATATAGATGGACTAAATGGTCCTTCTTGTATTTGTTTGTCTAGGAGAGATCTCCGGACTGAATCCTCGGTCGGCCAATCACTGTAATTCTCTCCTGGTCGACTGTGGTAACCAATCTCTGTCGACATCTACTGGCCGGCTTGTTAACGAATATCCTTGTTTTTCCCGTAAAACAGTACTCCGAGCAACACTCGGGCATAATATTCTCTGTGTTTACTTTCGAAATATAGATAAATCGTAATGCACAATCGTCTTTTCCAATGGGTTACACACGAAACACTAAGCAACCTGTGAAAAACTAACACTTTCATTGGCTAGTGCACTTTATTTTCCACTTCTCTTTATGCCATGTAATCTGACAATCAAAACCTCACCTGTATACACAGAAAAATGTTTGTCATTTGTCCACTGTATTGTAAGGCGTTTCCATCTTCACAAGCACCAACAGCAGTTACTATACTAGTGGATAGTATTCATCAGTTCGTTGTACTATGTCGCAACATTTTTTGTATAATGGTTTATTTGAACCACGCAGCAATTCTAATGAATATATTATTTCTAGGCTGTGCTGACCGAAATAATGAATGATATTGAAAACACTTATGCAGGGGATTTTGAACGTGAGTTAGTATCAACTAAATCACCACTCATGTGGAATACGAGCATCGAGAGCAATTTTATTGACATTATAAAATTATGTAACACCTGCACTGCACAAGTGTTACAAACTAATAGGAGTGGTATATGAGATTAAGTAGAACATATTTTCATCGAAGTTTGCAACTTTCCCTGACTCGCCTTTACATAGGACAGACAAACGAATTAGAGAAAGCCATTGACACTAGCGGGCTCAATGTCATATTAAAGTCACCCTTCTTGGCAAGGTTGCTCTATCGAAGGCTGCGACCTTCTGCTTGAGACTCCAATGGCAATACTCTGGAATAGTCTTCAGCGTGTTAGTGATAATTCTCGACAGGATAATCAATATAAGTACGAACTTTACGGTGATAAGTGTATATGCCTCTTGATGAATGTCAATAGCTGTGAAATTCTCTCCGGTATATGACGGGTCATTCATGATCCACCATCTGTGAGCTAACGAGACCCGGTCGGCGCATTTGCGCCGGGAATGATTCGATAGATTCATCGGGAGCTGCGCTTGCATCCCACGAGCCCCATCGCATGGAAGATACCTCACACTCCCCCCTCCCAAATCAACCCACGACACCCCTCATCAACCCTGATGGCGATTTATGAGCCGTGGAGCCTGTGACGAAGCGCCGAGCAATTACCAAGCGCTGTATTAAGCCATTACGCTGGGTGTATGGGGCGAGGTCGGCCGGTGATCAGGATTACGACCCTGGTAGTGATCGCGAGCTGAGGGCAATCACGACCGCCCCTGTGTGCTGCTGCGGGCCTGCTCCATATGCGTGAAGGAGAAGCCAGTAGTTGAGGGGAAGGAAGAGGCCAGGTGAAAATTATTAGTTTGGAATGCTGAAAAGTCTTTGTCCTCCTGCCATCACTTTCACTTATTCCCAATTATGCCCTTTGCACTATATGTCATTACAGTGCATGTACCTTTTCTATGAGTCATATTAAATCTTTAGATCCTTGATGCCAACACATTTTAGTAAGTGAAATGTTGTATGTTTAAAATGAATTTTTTGTTTGACACTTTATGCTTTGAGGACTATGCATTTTTTTATAGAAACACAAGCTAGAAGTAACCGACAGAGCAGAGGGACATCTAAGGATAACCAGAGGATACCCACTAAGGCTATTCACTATATCCCATGAATAGGCAACCTTGATTTTCACAAAAAATAACTTTGCAGCAACTGGTTTCAGTGCCCAACATACACATCTGCAGCTATGCTTCGTGCTTAGTGATTGGATGTTTTAACTCTCACACGTCTTAGGGTTCTGCCCGTAAATCACAGATGTGTGGTGTCGCAATGTCCTAATTCGGATTTGTACTATCAAATGAAAGGCGACTCTGCACAACAACACGTTGCCAATAACCTTGAAGCATAGATGCAGGTGTGCACAAAAGACATTGAAACAAGTTGGTACATAATTATTATTTTCGAGAAAATCTGGATTCTCTACCCATGAATATCCTAAGATATCCCTAGGATATCTCTAAGATAATTGTGGGACTACCAAACCAACACTTTCGGGAAATCCGTGGGATATCCTCGCGGGAAATCCATGCGACATCCCAGCAGGATATCTGTGGGATATCCCTCAAGATATGTGGTGGCCTCCGTGCACAAGGAACACAAAAAACACTTATTCATTCCAAAGATAACTATTCTGTTCATATTTTCAAAATGTATTAATTGATTTTCAACCCTGATTGACACTAAACTTTCTAGCCTAAAGTAATTGAATGCGAACCCGCAACTCAGAGTTTCAAGTTTAACATGATAACTATTACTCCACGAAATTACTTTGCTAGTCGGCATCCTAAGTCTTACCTATAGCCTACAAAATAAGCTACAATGAGAGAAAAACATTATCTTCATTGAGTTTTCAAAAATTTTTCGCAAAAATATTCGTATTTTTAGTACAATATTTATCTGACAGAAAAAGCTGCAACTATCTACCCATATATAATACTCATACATAAAAATATAGGTTTGATCATTACTCAGATAATTCACATTAAGGCCGGAAATGTACCACCATTTTGTAGCACTGTTAAAATTTTCTTAATGCATTTTTAGGAATATTTTTATGACCTCATTACAACAACAATTTTTTAATTTAACAAAAACATTATCAAACTGTAACAATGCATAGTTTTATTTTACAATGCCAATTGAATTATTCATCTAGACATCCTACGTACACACTTTCAGAATAGCCATTTTATGTACTTTATAAAAATCTAATGAGTATACTTCGATAATTTGCCGAGGATTATGTCAACAAAAAAATATTTAAATTACTTTTAATGCTACTTTCATGAGAATTTTTACAGTCACTTTATTGTTATCTAAGCCTCCCTATGTAACACATTCTCTTGAATCTTAACACAAATTAAGTATGTACCTTTACAATATCCTAGGGATATACATAGGATGCCTGAGATGTACTTAGGGCATTCGGGACATTAACGGAATATCCCTAAGATATACTTAGCTATGTGGGTAGGGAAGTGAAGGCGAGATATTTTTGGGATATCCGACGTATATGCTTGAGTAATTCGCCAAAAGTTACAATGTCTCTTCGATGAATATTTAAATTTAACTTTTAAAATTATTTTAAGTGAACTTTAACTATTATATTATTATAATCTAATATTCTCTATACATTATCTCATAAATCTTCGAACAAATTAAGTTTCCAATAAAGTATCAAGTGATATCAACATGTTACTGGGATGTATTTAGGACATACGGGACATTGACCGGATATCCATACGATATCTGTGCTGTGTGGTAAGTCAACTGTATACATCACTACAACACCATAAAGCTCTGCTGTCTGTATTCTTAATAACCACTGTTCTAGTGATCTCACCACATTGACATGACCACTTTACTGTGCAACATTTATTATTGGTCAACTTCCTACCAATGTAGTGCCAAGCTGACTAGACCGCAGCCAAAGACCCCCAAGTATAACATGATGTAATTTGGAAAACTCGTGTTCATTGCGGTACTGTGTGTACCAAACTCGTACTTTTCATTTACGAAAATGATTGTGTATTTGATTGTTTATTTTTGCACGATACTGGTGAAAAATAGCGAGGCATGACCTTGAAAGTTATTCCTTCGGTGGGAGAGGAATTCCTAACGAATTGTCCAACCATAACTCGAGCACAGACTTCAAAAAGTTAAGGTCTGCAACACATTTTGCGAAGATCACTACAATGTATAAATATTTCGTATACGTGTCCCAATGCAATTATCTGAATTCCCGTGAAATGTTTATATATAAACACGAAAATATGTCTGTTTGAAAGGCATGTGTTCCTATTCCATTGATCCAACTGCGATGAAACTTTGATGAGTTATGCGTACGCCCGTGAAAGTTAAAAATATATATTTATGGAAGTGTAGGTCAAAACGGTGGGTGGAGAGGGAGGAACGGGGTACTAAAAATTATTGAAAACAGTATTTTTTTAAAATGTTTCTAAAACGGTCACTAATGACCCTTAACATTAATTTGTACCATTAAGAATTTTTAAAGAACGTTGCAATTTTTTTTAGAAACGTGAAAACAAATTTATTACCGTACTTTATTACTTTTAACATAATTATCATTATTAATATTAAACAATATAGTACATGAAATTTTTAAGGGGCTTCCCTAGACAGGCTCCGTTTGTGTGTGTGAGGCAGGAGCGGTAAGGCTGCCGTTGACAGACGTATATAATATATTATCGCCTCTCCACTCAAGCTACTGCAGTGCTTTACTATTATCCTTTTTTCCTATGGGACTTTAAGCGGTGACCACATTATTTTATCGTGGGATGCATAGTTCAAAGTCTCACGCTTGTTTCTATTTTAGAATCCGGTTGTTATTTTTCCAGATACGGCAGTCTGCAGAACCCATTTTTTGGGCATTTCAAGGGGTCCGAAAATTATGTTTCTAATAAACGTGATTAAATTTTAAAACTATAGCGGCATAGTTAGAAGCGTATATATACAAATATAATGCACGTCAAATAAAGAATAGCCGTAACTCGCTGCAACGCATCTGAAAAGCAGTTAGGGAGGCCCCTTAAGTGCTAACATTTAATAACTCTTATTGATATTTTTTGTCGAGAAAACACTTTTTCGAAAGATTTGGTTTCGGAAAAAAAATATCGCAAATATAATCACATATGTTTACAAATTACTTAAAAAATGTTGGGAGTATTTGAAATAAACGTCTGTACGCTTCAAAGAGGCGTTAAATTGAGCAGTGTAAAAAAAATTTATTTATTGATTAAAGTGATTATCGACTCTACTCTTTGACTTTGCATGATATTATTGAATATCAGCTAGATAACGAATTGATATAAACTTGTAATTTTTTTCAGATGTAGAGAAAATTTTTTATGAAAGCGTAGCCTGAAAAATACACTAGCGTAACCTCAGAGTGTTAACTCTTGCATTCACAATGGTCAGACCATTCGCCTCCCATCAAGGCGATCCGGGTTCGATTCCCGGCGGTATCGGTCCCAGGATTTTCGCATGTGGGAATCGTGTCGGACGATGGCGTTGGTCGGCGAGTTTTCTCGGGGATCCGCCCGTTTTCCCCGCCCCTTCGTTAAGGTGCTGCTCCATTCTCACCTCATGTCACCCCTCACCATCGCTACAGACGTCGATGTTGAGCGCTGACGAAATCTCTCACTCACTCACAGTGTCTGGGATCATGCGGAAAGTTTTTCAACAGAAGTAGACTTATGTCTAGAAACACGGATTTTCGCTGGTTCTTATGAAGACAGTTTCGATTCTCCAATATGACGATCGCGTGAGTTACCTTCACGATTCTGTCACTGTTAATTAAATTTGTCCTTGAAGACTGTGAGCCAGTAGCAAGCCCGAACAAAAATACTCCCTAACTAGCGTGACACAACTCACTGGAGCAGCAGCCGATGAACTAGTATCTGAGGACAGTATGTACACAGGAGTTTGAAGTCCAGACTGACGTTTCTGGGCCTCTATTTGAAATGTCCAAAATCATACGCAGCAGTGGTCAATATCAATTTCTTCTATTAACTTCTCTGAGATTTATTTCACACGTAGAAATATCTATATCATTGTATTACAATTGTCTCCTCAACATGCAGACGACATGCTGTTTATTTCATGCACCAAGCCGCTTCCTCAAAACTGCAGCAAAATCAAACTAATTTTTCTATATATACATGTATAATGCACGTATATACACAGAAAAAAATTTTTGAATATGTATTTTGTAACACTACGAAAATATTTTGTAAAATTTACAAAAATTTTGTAAATTTACTAATTTCTTTGTATATTTACAAACATTTTTGTAAATCTACAAACAAATCTTGTATATTTACAGCTAATATCTAGTTCATTTTACAATAATTGCTTGTAGTGTAACGTAATTTTTTTTGGAAACTAGTTACCAAATTTTTTTTGTGTGAAAGTACGAAATGTTTTGTAAAATGTGAAAGGTTTTCTAGGTTTATTTTGTTTCAGTTCGAAAAATCTGCTCATTAGCATTATTTTACTTGTTCCCAAAGTTGTTTACGATATTTGTAACCACTTTAGAAGGTTTCTGACATCTTACTTTTATTATCTGACTGATAATGTTCTGATATTAGGTTACAAGAATTTCCTTGTAAATGTACAAGAAATTTTTACTGTGTATACACTAGAGTAGACAGAACCCACGAAATCTTCCGAAGGGGTTTTCAATTTAAACAAAATGTTCTGAAAATAGCTAAACCCTACAAAATGATGTTAAGAGTCATTAATGACACTTTTAGAAATATTTTGAAAAAAATAATTTAACTTGTTTCGCCCTCTCCCTCACAGCAAAAAAAAAAAATTATCAGGATTTTTTCAGGAACATTAACAATGACAATAACAACAACAACGAACCAAAGTTTTGTTCCTTTAATTTTTTCGATACCCATTCTGCCGCTTTACCCTATCCCCCCTCCCCCACCCTTCCTCAGCTTCAAATTTTTTTTTTTACAGAAACCTTGGTCGCTCGTACGGTAACTCACCAAAATGTTATCTCATTCGGATGACAGATTTTGAAACCCATACATTACAGACACACACATACATACGTATATTTATTTATTTATCTATTCATTTATTTATATTTGTGTTCTTTCGTACAGCTTTACAGTCTTGGTAGAACAGCTGGCTCGCAATAAAAACAGCACTCTTGAAATCTTGGTTACTTTAATCTTTTCGATCGGTTTGTAATTTTCTGTCACTTTTTACTATAAATATAACATCCTAAGTTATTATCTGAATGTATAAATACTACCGTAATCAAAAGTTAACTTCTAAAGTAACAACCAAAATATTTTTGATAGATCTAGAAAATACGATCTTCAAAAAAAATCTCTTCGCCACGAACAAACTAGAGATTCACGGAGGGAAGGTAAGGTGAATCAACCAGGGCCTGTACTCAGGAACCTTGCATTCACCTGGTGTGATTTTGGAATCGTAGCTGTCTGCCGACCATTAACAGGCCTCAGTATTACAACAGCGGGAGTCTTATATGCTCAGTCAAATAAGGTAACAGCTACAAGTACGAGCGAAAGCTAGTAATCTTCTGGTAAGCTGAAAGTGCGTTGAAACCCAGTAAACAGTCAAATTTCCCCGCGATAAACCATCCTCTCTAATGATTGCTTACTTAACGCTCAAGTGTCTAAGGGTTTTACCCGCAAATCACAGACGTGTGGTGTTGCAGTAAACGTATTATGATTGACTTTGTCACTTCACATAGACACGTTGCCAATTACCATGAGGTAGAGCTGCGGATTGTACGTAAGACACTGAAACAAAATGGGGCAAAATATTTTTCGCGAAAAGTTCTTGGCCCTAAGGATAGTGGATTGTAACATGTGGCCCTAGGATATTGAAGAAAGACGAAATGCAACAGCCAGTGAAATGTTTGTATAGTAATAGGCACATAGATATTATTTTAAGTAACTTGTAGAAAGGTATGATTTCGCTCTGTGGTTATGTATAGTGTTGTAAAAGTTATATTGCCAACGCTACACGCATACACAGACAGGGAAGGAACATAGCTTTGTCTGAAATTCCTTGGCTAGCCTTCATTCAACAATCTCCTCCTCTCTTTCTCGTTCTATCTTCCTCTTTCTGTCGCTCATGCAGCTGCTGTTTTGAATACGAGTACTGAGAATATAAAAGAAAATAAAGAAGATGGTATATCATGTCCGGAGGGGACGGGGGCATTTTAATGAGCTGAGGACATGAAAAGAATTTTTTTTTTCTCCCAGTCGTCTCTCGTGATTGCGGAAAAGGGATTTCCATTTCACGAGACGAAGAGAGAAACTTGAGGGTTTTTATGAATACTATTTTGCTCATTAGAAGAAAAGAATTTGAGATTACGTTCTCGCTCGCTATCTTGGAGGTGTAGGGTATGAATTACGTGCTCTTGGTCGTTTGTTTAAGAAGACAAAGGAGAGACTTCTTGCCTTAAGTCATATTAGCTGACAAAACATTCCCTGGACAACATCCTGTCTCACAGATTCTTCTTTATCTTAGGTTTAAATGAACTTGTAAACAACACATCTTCCATGATATTTTCCTTTAACACTGTCTTATAAATTTTCTTAACGCAGTGACGAATTTAAATACATTTATGACTTCTCCAACCCACAAAAACATAGCATAAAGTCTTCCTATGAAGTTGAGTGCAACAAAGGCCACTCTTTTTTGGATATGCTCCCTGCATAAGTCTATAAAAATAAACACGCATTGGTCAGTATATTAACCTCAATACCTTTGCATGCATACAGCATCATCCGCATACTAATTTTGAGAGCCGGAAACTTGTTTTGGGAAGGTTAGAAACAGTAATTTAAAGAGAGATTCTGGTAAGTGGCTATTCACTTAAACCATGGCCGTCTTTAGCAGAAGGCCAGAGTCTTAAATGTGGCAACGCTGCATTGGAAGCCTGCTGCCGGTAGCTCATTGGCTGCCCTAGTCAGTGTAGACGTGTACACGCCACTAAAGCTGCATCTATACACGTGGCAGAGACTAGGGTGGCCAAGAAGTGACAAGGCAGCAGGCCCCTAATGCAGTGTTGCCACATTCAAGACTCCGGCCTTCTACTAAAGACGGCCATGCTTAAACACTACAATAAATGTATAGCATCCATCAAAAGTCTTACAACAGACAATCTAAACACAGAAACTCCAACTATTACTACGGCCTTTCCATAAGTTGCAGACAAATCTGAGGAAATAAGAAGAGTTGAAATGACAACATCCGCGCTGCTTTCGATTATAAGTTTACATGTAAAAACGTAATTTTAAAAACGTAGGACCAGTGACCCAACAGCTGAAAACGAAAGAATGTATTCGCCAAATCACGTTAGTATGGTAGTGTGCATACTGGACGAACTGGCCGGCCATTATTGACACGGATAATAGAACACTTTGACCCTTTCTGCCACAAAGATAGAGCCCACGATTTTTGGTGACAAGAATTCTGCAACAATTTGTTTCAGCGCCTTACGTGCACATCCGCAGCTCCGATTCATGGTTATTGGCAGAATGTATTATAGCACAGACGTGACTCATTTGACTGTGCCAACGTAACTGCGATACCACACGTATGTGATTTGCGGGTGGAACCCTAAGACGCTGAGAGTTAAAAACAGCTAATCACTGACCACGAAGCAGAGCTGCATAAGTGCACATAAGGCATTGAAACAAATTGTTGCAGAATTCTATTCACCAAAAATCGTGGGCTCTACACAAAGATATTTTTTATTCCAGTTATTGCAAATAAGGCATTTTACGGCCAACACTGTAGCGACAGCAACGCTGATGTTTATCTCGGAACCAATGAGACACGTGTGTGTATTCAAGTTGTTGTTGGCTGTAGATGTTTACCAACCAAAGAAAAGCTCTCATCTGCAAACAGAGTTTTACAGAACTATGAGACTTGAATTACAAGACACTGGTTTCGTATCAGTACAGCTGAAATCAAAACTTTGGGCAACGTCCTCTGTGCTAGACTCTGAGACTGAAAGTGTTAACAGCAAAAATAACGGAAAAATAAAACTGAAATGAAAAATTAAAAAGACCGACATAAAAATAGACCACTTAAAATGTGAAAAATAGTAAAAGGTACAAAATTTTACTGACCGTTAAATTTGTCGGGAGACCTCTAAAAAATATGTCGTTTAAATTAGCTCTACTGAAAGAGAATAGAACACAACAAGATGCCAAATTTCACAAAACGACGTATCATTCCAAAATATTAATTTAAATATAATTACAATTTCGTTTTACCTTATCGGATTGTCACATACGTAGGCTTCATACAATATACATAGGTATTGTTGCAGTTAAAAATTTTGTTTCACGCTGTACCGATTTTGTTTACTTGGCGGTTCCTCGGCACATTTAAGGGTAAACAATAATTTCATAACACTACTGTTTGTAAGGGATCGTTTTATTTGTCGGGGAAGTTTTAAATTTGAGTATAAGTTTCATTCGTAGCTTTTTTAATTGTTTTACTTCTGTAAATATTGTACGTACCAAAAATTAATAAATATCACACTTTATGCTAACGAAATTCTCACTCTAATTTGAATAAGAGGTCGTAACGTTAAAAAATACTAGCTTTCTGATTTAAAATTAATTTTACTATCCGGAAATCTCAGCGCGAGAGGTTTACGTATGTTTTTAAAATTATTTTCAAATGAAAACGCGAGTGTTTTTTAATTCAGTTATTGTAAACGTCTAGATATTATCATATTAAAAATTATATAAATGACAATTTCCCATTTATATAGATTCTGATGTTTCAAGCCCTTATTTTTATAAAAACAATTTTTTATATTTTACTTGAAATAAATAATACTACCACTATAAATAAACGTCCGCTGATAAAATACCTACTCGGCAAAAAAATCCCATGGAATTATGACGAGTAGTTTAAATGTTATCGACGATTGATTATTCCAGTCGTTCGCTCCACGTCGTACCTTTCCATACCCCTTAAAGACAAGTATCCTGACTTTAGTAAGTATTATTGGTCTTGTATTCGCATATAAAATAAAATAGTTTTGTAGTTAATTAAGTAAATATGTTAGATATTATAACTGACGAAATGGAATTATTTAAGTTATAGGCGACTCAATTATTTTATGTTTATAATACACTTCAGACCCGATTTTCAATACATGCTTTTTATTCGAGAAAATTAGAAATAAAAGTGAAGCTTGATAAGATTTTTGTTTCAGCATTAAACATAACCTATCCGTATTATTCGTACTGCAACTTTATTGGTCGGTTGTACTTAAAAGTAGAAAATTTTGAACTTAACTACAGCACCAAAAAACAATGAGAGTTGAAAGGCTTTCGCAACCTACACCAACCACTGCAAAACTAACAACAACCACGATTAGGCAGTTCTGCCGGCTCGCATTTGCGGTGTGTGAATCGATTTGTAAGGGGAAGAGAATTTCCCCTCTCACATTTTTTTCCACTGTCTCATGTCTTGAAAATTTTTACCGTGGCAGGAAAAGTGATTATCCCCCTACCCCTGAAATATTATAAATATTTGAATTTCTGCTTCAGAACGTTATAAATTGTAAATGTACGTAGAGCATAAAGTTTCTCCCGTTTTATTAAATCGTGATAGGTGATTTTACTAAGCCGATAAAAATATTACTTATGTTTTAACCATGTTTAAAACCAGCTATGAATAAATCCTCCTTAAAAGGGCAAGCCATACGAATGTTGGTTTCCACATTGCCAACTTATGTGTGATGAGAAAAGAATAGTTGTATTTATCTTACCGTTGTTAAGTAATTGGATTAGATGAATTTGTCTTTGTAAAATCGTCCACTCAAAACTGATTTTCTCTTCAGAGGATAATTACGTTTACTGCTAACGTTATATGCTGTCTTTAAGTACGAAAAAGTCTGAAATAGCACAATTTTGCATCTTGAAAAAAAAATTTCGATTTTGGGGATTAGTGTGTACTCATTATCCACTTCAGAAAAGAATCTTAATTCGCTTTCTGATCATTTAGCAAAGTGTTCTTGAACTCTCACAAGAACGAACCACCAACAACAGCCACACAATTAAACACCAATTGGACGGTGTTATGTGTCAGTAGTAGGGGATCAGTAAAACATGCTAAAACGTCTTCAGATTTGAAACAGACGTACAAAAGCTATTTTAGTCCTAAGAAGTCAAATATTTATAACAAGAAATAGGACTACAGGTCGTTCGGTATAAAATGATCACTAAAAATGTAACCCTTGAAATATATCACTAGTCGTTACTGTATTTAATTCAACATTAATTATAGTCCCCTTACTGCTTGTATGGTTGACAGAGAAGTTGGCCAACACATTTCCGTGTATTTTCTCTTTAAATATAACAACATTGAAAAAAAAAATTCTCCGAAATCGACAAACTTGAATTTTGTATTATTAATAAATATTTTTATCAAACTATATAGGTTCCTATCTACTGCACGATATATATTACACTCGCAAACATCAAGTGACGTGTCCAGAGAGGTTAGGCATTTCCCGTCGTTAGCCGTTACGTGCGAAAAGATACGAACAGACTGAAAATAGAACTTAAAAAGGGTTTTTCTAAGTGCTCACTTTATCCCGAACCGCCTAAAAAATACTTGTCGAAGAATTGATTCAAAGGTGAAGAATATTTTGTACGTTGGTTTATAGTGTAGTGGTGCATAACAACGTTCAATTGTGCCAGAGGCCTTGGAGAGAAGGTGAGAATGAGAAACCGGTAAAATCAATACGAGAACACAAGATACGACCTCTACGCTCCTCTCCCCTCACCAATCTCCTCTTCCTCAGACATCCGAGGTCGCTGACACAAGTTGAAACACGAACCTCGACGACTACACTTGAGAGGCTTCGGTACGACTGGAAGAACATCTGAGTCTTCAGTCACTTCAATGCTGTTTCCAAAGTCTCTACCGTAGCTGTCTGTAGTAGAAGCCTCTAGTATTTGATGTGGTAACACGTGTCATGAAGGCCCGTGTTAAGGGTGTTCAAGTCATATAAAATCATAATTTTGTACCTTTATAAAACAGTGTTAGTTTTATAGACGTTACTTGCGAGTACGGATTCCTCTTACAAAACAATTTAGCTCACCTAGTTTTCTCATAACGGTGCGACAAAGTCAAAATTTGTTTGTTCTGTTGCCATGCAAATAGTGAAAACCAATTGACTTATGTAAGTGAAATAATTCACAGTGAAATAACATACTATGGGCTACGAGATAAAACATTTTAAATAAATCCCATGAACCATTTTTGTATTCAAAGAAAGTTCTGAATTTCCAACTTTTTCCTGTACTTTTGCGATTTTTTTTTAAATTCAAAATATAATGTTATGGTAATTTAAATACTTTTTTTACATAGCTCATGGGATGTAATGTCACATTGACTTATTTTGTTTATGTATATCAGTTGGTTTTTCACTATTTGCATGACAGCAGCAAATTTTGACTTTGTCGCACCGTTATGAGAAAACTAAGGGAGCTAAGATTGTTTTGTAAGAGGAAACTGTAATCGCATGTAACATCTACAAAACTAACGCTGTTTCATAAAGATATAATATAATTATTTTATCGCATTGGAACACCCTTAAGGGGCCTCCCTACCAGAGCTTCAATTGCGTTGCAGCAAGTTACTTCTATTCTTTTTTTTTTACGAAACTATAACGTACATTAAATTTGCATTTCTACGAAAAATACTCACATCAAACTATGTCGCTATAATTTTTAAAATTCGGGACGTTTATTAGAAACATTATTTTCGGGCCCCCTCGAAATGGCCAAAAATAGCTTTACCAGACTGCCGTATCAGGAAAAAATAACGACCGGATTCTAAAAACACAACTATAGAAACAAGCGTTACACATTGAACTATTCTGGCCACAAATAAAATAATGTGGTCACCGCTTAAAGTCCCATAGGAAAAGGGATAATAGTAAAGCACTGCACGCCAGCTGAGTGGCTTGCACAGAGAGGCGATAATGTATTACATACGCCGGTCAACGGCAACCTTACCGCTCCTGTCTCACACACACAAACGTAGCCTATCTAGGGAGGCCCCTTAAGAGTGTGTGGTAGATAAATAAATGCTGCTAAAAACTCAATTTAAAATCTACACATTTTTGAGAGTCAGTATGAAGAACTACAAAACAACAACCATAGACAATGGCATTTGCCAACGTTACCCAGAATGATGCAATTGCTAAGCGTGGTCTTTTTCGCTGCAATTTACGTATTTAAAAATCCATTACAAAATATGTTTGTATTTAAAAAAAAACTGTGCCCCCTTGAATTGTTGCCTCTTTTATCTATTTTTTATAAATACAAAGAAATATTTTGTAATGTATTTCGAAACATGTCAAATAGTGGCCCGTGACATGGTGTAGTTTCAAGGTGAGTTTTTTTTTTTTTTTTACGTTCATTGTTTTTGCGGCTTACGAGAACGAGAACTGTGCACATTTTGACTTGGAAATGTGCACGGGAAAACTGACTCAACTAAACTATTTATAAGTGTGTAATAACCTTCAAAGCAGCGTCTACAAAGCTAACAACACAATTTCATACAAATATAAAATTACAATTTTTCATCACTCCTACGCCCTTTATTCCACAATTGTTTTTAGCGGCACAATATATTTTTTGTAAACCCGTTTGTAAAGGATTTTTTTTATCAAAGTACGTAAACTTAGTTAAATGTGACTGGTTGCTGAAGAGGATTTGATTTCATGTCGAAAACACTGATCATAATAATTTTATTCCACTCGTTCATAGAAGTACATAGGCCTATTTGAAATGCGTTAATCACTTTAACGAACCGCTGTATTCTTAGGTAAGTACACGAATGATAAATATTTTGACATCAGTTCATAAGATTTGCTCTGAAAATTATTTTTTAAAAATACAGTGTGCATTATACTAACACAAAGAAAAAAACACTCGGCCCTAGGAAAAATAAAAGTAGACGTCATATTATTTTTAATCAGTGGAATCCAATTATGCATTTTAATTGGCTCCTCTGAGCAGGCATATACGAGGAATAATGGGATTTAGGTTATAATAAAATGAAATACGCGGCTGGGATGGAATTTTAAGTTCGGGTGGTATTAAAACGTTGCGGATGACATTTCCGCTCTGGATGGCGGTCCAGTATTTCTCTACCCACGCCCCCCCTCTCCACGTCATTCTCCTGTAACAACTCTACCCACTCGACTGCCCCCATCCACATCTCACCCTTCTAGTCGCCCCTCACACCCCTACAACCTCTACCCTTCAAATTCTCCCCCTCCAGTCTACATGATGTATGTTCGAGAGTGTCAGCGCCACTACGGCTGGTGTTTGGGAATTGCCTCATGAATCATCCGGCAGTCGGATTTCGCGATCCGGCACACACGCACACACACGTACAGGGTTCCAATCACCTCTCCTGCCCCGGCGGGAGCTGAGATCGCTTGTTTCAGGCCAGAACCGCCTCGTCTGATAAATGTCTGTCCTGCCGACTGCCGCTCCTGACATCCGGACATCCGCATGTCTAGTTTCCACGCACCCTCCCTCCCCAACCCAGCCCCGGAAGACCGCAGTGAGGATTAGCGACTTGGTTTGGACAGATTTTGGCCAGCGTGTGAGTTCCGCTTATGAGGGTCTGATTACGAACACGTTTCATCTCGCTATTCTGACAGAAGAGTAACGATCGATTATAATCGACTATCGATTGCGATCAGTCAGGCTCATGTGTAGCCCCCCCTCCCTCTCCCCTCTGATTTTCGCGAAATACATTTTTACACCAGGTTGTTTCGCTGCCTTATATGTCCACATTTGCAGCTTTGCTTCATGGTTATTGGCAGCGTGTGTTACTGTTCAGGGCTGCGCCAATCATAACAAAGTTACTGCGATACCAGGCGTCTGTGACTACACCCGCCGTAAGGTAACTTCATACTTTCTGGAAGTCCTGCTTCCAACTTGGATATTTTTTTCACACCAACTACGTATCCTTCCGCCAAACACCAACAATAACATTGCCAGGCTGACGGCTGCACTGCAAGCCGACGTACATTGTTCATCCGCCGCCAATAACTACGTCATCTCTAAAATATTGCAAGATATGCTAACTGTAAATATACATTTTATTTCATTTCCTGTAAGTGAACACATTAGTTACATATTTTATTAAACGATTTTCAATATTTTAGCCGCTGTTCATAATATACAGAAGAACTACTTCTACTACATCAATGTCAACCCAACCATCCTCCAACTACCGTATCACAGACGTGTTTAACTCACTTTTAAAATAATTATTTCAAACAATTTTCATACTCGCAGACGCGTAGTAATAAAATATAAATTTATTCATTTATCTCACCGTATTGCTTTTTCATTTGCTTGCATAGCTGTGTAGTAATAACGGAAGTATCGTAGTATTTTTTTTTTTTAACAGTTCGTTTCTAAAAGTATCCACTTGCCGTACGGCGCATACAGCAATAGCCGTCTTTAGTAGAAGGCCGCGGCCTTAGATCTGGCAACTCTGCCAGGAAGGGTCATTTTAACACTTATTTGGTCTCGCGAACGGCAGTGGCTTCCCCTGATTCGCCGGCATGTAGGACACAATAACGAATCAGGTACAGCCATTGCCTTTGGAGAGCTAAAATAAGTTTTGAAATGACCATTGTGTGCAGAGTTGCCAGATCTAAGGCCGCGGCCTTCTACTAAAGATGGGTATGGTATAGCGGATACAGACACAAGACGCTGAGTGTTAAAAACATTGTCTACGGATCAGAGCTGCCGGTGTTCACGTAAGGCAATGAAACGAAGTTGTGCAACAATATGTTCGCTACAATAAGGAATATCTGCTCATGTAGGACCTACACTCGCGCTAAGAAAACTTAAATATACAACGTTGAGGACTACTAATAGTTAATGCACCCGCTGGTATGGTAGCAGAACAAGAACCAATATTTCTAATAATTTTGAAAATATTCGGTCTCCCATTTTGCATCCAGCAGTTTAAAGGTTATGTGATGTTTTGATTTTGAGGTTACAGTGTAAGAGGTTCAAATAGGTTCACGAATATACTACTGTGGAATTTTTACACGTGTTTTTAAATAGTTCGTATAAATGTATGTATACAAGTACTACCAATGGCGTATCCAGAGGGAGGCCAAGGAGGCCAGCCATTACCCCCCCCCCCAAATCGAATGACTCCAATTTAAAAATATGAACCTAGTGCTGCATAACCATATTTAAGAATGTTTGAGGCAATTTAAATGCTAAAGTGTTCACAAATGCATCATGTCGTAGGCGTTTTCTTCAAATAATCATGTACCTAGCCCACTGGAAGCTGGAATTAAGTGTACTTATCTGCAATAATTCACTTCTGTGTCAAAGCCTCTCTCTCTCCCCCGTCAATATTTTTCTGAGTGCTGTCTCTTGTCACAGCAGGGTTGCAGACTAGCCAGCCGGTTCCTATCCCTTAAACCACACCCTTCAAACAATAGCACTGCCTGCTACGAGGGACTAGAAAGCGTGCCGAGTTTGGCGTCCACATGGCATGTGTCTAGTCTCAGTCTGTAGGCTGAAGATACCACTTCTGCAGTGCTGTAGCTGTCTGTGCCACATTAGCTTCTTCGAGCTGTTTTTACGCTGCTTAAAATGTAATTTTATATTTTGTGAAGTTACGTTACACGAAAGTTTTGATATGTGTGGAAAAAAAAAAAAGTAATCTATTGTAATATTTAATTAAAGTGCCAAAGCAAGATGGAAGGAAGATGACGATGCTGGTATAATGATACCGGTAAGGTTTAAAATTAATTACTTCATTGATGTATGAGCAGTTAAAGTGTTGCTTACTATTACCGTAATTTAGGGAATTTTAAACCTGCGGGGATAACTTTGACTTGCTATAAATTAAATTTTTTAGTTCCGAGGTCATTTTGATAAAGAATATGTAGTTGGGAGTCGAGTGTTTAAAAACCATATTTGTTTTTCCGGCTAATAGTTTTAGAGAATCTACAAAACCTAATGTTTTGAGTGAAATAAAGTTGTTTCGCCGGGTCAAAATAATCCCTGCTTAATGGACCTTAAATGCAATACAATACATTTTTGTCAAATAACCCTTTCATCTTAATATTTAAAAAGTTGCCGCAATCGGTCCGGCAAAGGAATTCATGCGATTTTATTTCAGTTGTTGACTTGATGAGTTTTCAGAGGTAGAGCCAATAAGGTCTTGTAAAGTTTCTTGTGTAAGGTGTTTGCTGATTGGGCCTGAGTTGTGAGATGTTACTCAATGAACTCACTAAACTCGGTTATTATAATTGTGTGAGTAAGAATGGTAAATTAGGTAACGGTAGAACAGTTTCAACTTCAAGACACACGTGCAAGTTTTCTCAACAGTTTCAAACACTGTATTTGTAATTCAACTGACACCGTCAAATCTTCAACTATGCCAACTACATATAAACTAAGGCAATGTCCTCATCCACTCAACAATGTCCATTCCAATATTTACAGTTTTTTTTTTTTTTTTTTTTTTGAAGTTCAGCTATTTAAGGGGTATGGAAAGTTGAGTTGTCGAGTGAACGATAGGAATATTCAGTCGTCGATAAAATCTAAACTAACTCATCTTATTCCAATGAATTTTTTTCCGAGTAGACATTGTATTTACGAACGTATATTTATATAGCACTGGACGGTAGTGTGCTTTGCTTCCGAGTAAAAAATAATAAATTGCATTTAGAAAAGTAAGGGACAAAAACCACAAAATCCATAAAAATTGAAAACTAAGTTTAATAATTTTTAATACGACAATATCCAGGACTCCTACAAAGACCTTCAAAAACACTCTAATTTAAATTTTAAAATAATTTTTCTATTCGAAAATCTTTGCGCGATAGGTTTACAGATGTTAAAATTATTTTGAAATCAAAACGCGTAAAGTCGGTTATTATGGAGTCCTGGATATTGTCATAAAAATTATAAAAATACAGTTTGAAATTTTTGGGTGGTGTCGCAGCTTGTCACGCGTATTCTTCTTTACGCAAAACCGTATAACTTATCCATATTACATTTATCAACGAACAGAAGACACGCTTGAAACTATGCTTCTATGTTTTCAAAAATTCAACACGTTTGTTATAATTATGATTTTTGGGCCTCTCAAAATGACTAAAAACGTTTTTTTTTTTTTCTGTAATTCCGAATATATTACCCGATTTCATAAACTGCAAAGCGAGAGGCATGCGTTGGTATTTACTTCCTACGATTAAAAAATAAAATGTTGTGGTCACCGCTTAAAGTCCGGAAGGAAAATGACGACAACGAAAACCTTGCACGCCAGTTTGGCGCTGCGAATAGAGGCGATATGCTTCCCGTCAAGAGTGAGACACTGGCTTTTATCGCTAAGTTCTTCCCCCGCGTAAAAGGTGGAAATTCAACACCGGCGAACTCTCCTCTTAAGAGGTAAAATAAGGCGTGAAAAGTGTTTTAATGAAACGTTTGTATAGCTCGAACCTGACGAACAACAGCAGTGATTTTTACGTCAATAAGGTAATTCCTAAAAGGTTAATTAAGGATTTTTCTAAATCCGACAGTTAAGAAGTGCAAAAAATGTAAGATACGCTTAACTAGAATGTCATCTAAAAGTATTTTCAGAATTTTACGAAATTTAAAACGGTAAAGGGAGAAAGGGATAAAATATGTCTCTTAGTAGCTCTTTGACCTGTTGACATAATGTCGCATAATATTGAGATGCTTTTGCTTCAGAATAGATCTTACGCAAATGTCAAAGAGTGCTTTCAGGACCTTTTGTGTTTAAACTTTTAACGAAACGAATATATTTTTTCACAGAATATCTAATACGTATCCTTAAGACCGATTAAATTTAATTCCACCGTTCTGAGGTCTTGGTATTTATCTAATCACGTGATTAGCTAAGCAGAACGATGAAGCGGGGCTTAAAATCGACCCTTATCTCATTGTATCTTAAACCGTATGTTTATCTTAACAAGGGGCAAGGGAAACACATTCAAGTATGTGTATAGTTGTAATTGGGTATATTAAGAGCTCCGAATGTTTTATTTCCACGTGCTCGTTACGGGGGATTGATCCCTGTCAGATCGGTTTTACGATTTTTCTTATAAATAAGGGAATAGACACATTGTTTTGCTTTTTTCACGCTGACAAGGCATAGTTTATTGTTTCATTCACTTTTTGGAATTCTTATGGCATTGTTTCTGTTAACTTTGTGGCCTCTATATTCGTTCCCGTAAATAAAGCAATTTTTCCTTTTCAGCTGTTTCCCGTTGCAAAATAATGAATATATTATGGTTCCAGCAATTACATAAAATCTATTAAGTTTGTAGCTTTGCCCTGTTGTGACAAAATTTTTGATACATCCACTGGAACAGGAGTTACCGAGAAGAAACAGATAAATCCAAGGTGGTAGGGATCAATACCCCTTAAGGAGGAATGATAAATGTGGACAAAGTTCAGCTTGTTTATGGTAAAACTTTCGCTGTGTTTTATCGTGCATTGTTTTACTTTGTATTTGTGTATTTAAATAGTATTTGTGATTAATCTTTAAGTTCGTATCATTTATATTATGCGAATATAAATTCATTAATGAAGTAATAATATAACTATAGATTTTTTTATAAAATAATAATCTTGCAGTGACGTTGAGGCTCACGAAATAAATTTTGTTTTACCGTAACGTGATAATTGTTTACAGGAAATCTGGTTAGTTACAAACAAAAAATTTATTCTTTGAGAATGTATTCTTGAGGTATAGGAAACACAAATACAGTCGCAGTTACAAGAAGGGAGGCCTAAGATAAACACTTCAACATGTCATCATAAAACACGTTAACGTTGGAAGCTATATAAAATTACAAATTTAGGATTACAATGTTATGTCTGAATAAATCATTGTGATTTTTAAAAAATAAATTTACTAGTAGCTATGCAAAAATTAACACTGAACTATGTTGTCAACACGTATAGAAGTAAGTCTGTCAGATTATAGAATAATATCCCAGCCGCAGAAAGCCGTTCTGACATGTGTCATATAAACGTAATACAGGAGTAATTGATTCTCGCTCATGCAATACAAAAGACACGAATCCATATTAACACTCAATTTTTTTATGAATGGTTCGGTACATCTAGTTCCGTTCATGTAAGATTTCTACAGCAAAATCATTGTGTTGTGGATTTAAATTATTTGTGTGCGTTTAAGTCAAGTTCTCTTAACACTCTTATGTATCCACTGGAAGCCGTTAATAGGTAGGTAATATACATGTGACAGGTGAATTTGTAAAGAATAATATCGTCTTCATGAACATAGCACTAAAGAGGCATGCAGTGATTTCACTGCAGTCTTGTATTCAACTACAATCGTCAGCGATAAGATTGTTCCTCTTGCTGTATAGGGACTGGCTTACCGACAACCTTCCAGTAAGATGTCTGAAAAACATATTTATGTGATCTTAAAAGGTGAAACGTAAGGCGTAAAGTCAAACAAATGATGTTCTGTTTATGTTTTACAAGTTCTGTTGTTATTTTTCTCGATATATCAGTTTTCAAGAAGCAGTTACAACCATATTAAAGGTGTAACGAATCCGTTTAAAAAGGTGTGCTATATTTTTTAACATACAGGTGCGTATTTGGACAATGTTTTATTCTAATATGTAAAGATACTGGCAATAATTTCGGAAGTTTTGTGTAAAACAAAACACGTGTGACATGTTATATATCACAGTTCATGTGCTAGGCGAGAACTTCATGTAACTGATGACAAATAATGTAGGCTTTTCTTCTGTTCATTCAGGCTAAAAATATTGCATTTCTCAAATAAGTTAATTCAAAAGATTTTTATAAAGAATCTGCAGATGTATGAGATACAAACACATAATAGTTAAAATGTGTCTGAGATATTTAAATGTTTGTTGCAATGGGAGTTTACAATCCAATAAAATTTAATTGTAAACTCCCATTGCAACAAACATTTAAATATTTCATCAATTCCCGGTATGGACCCGGTACGCATTTATCAGCAAGACAGCTGGAAAATAATAGGCCTATGATTCTTCTTGCACAATATGAGCAATGGCGTATGTCCACAATTCAACAAAATTTAATTAAAATGTATCGTTAATCGTTATAAAAAACACGTTTTTAATAAATCTTATTTAAGAGACACTTTAAGACAGTTTTAAAAAAAAATTACTGATAACATAATAAGAAAATTACATTTAAAAAATCAATGAAAACATGGCGTGACTGTGGTAGTTTTTTTTTTTATATATTTCTACTAGGGAAACTGCTTAAATAGTCTCATTTAGTACTTTGAAATAAAAAATTTTTCCGTGGGAGGACCCTCGGACTCCCCGCTTCATAAGGGAGGGGGATGGGTGACTGTTGCCCCCCCCCCCCTCAAACTAAAATCCTGACTACGCCACTATGTACTACAGTTTTGATTTGTAGCTAGACAAATGTTTTGTAATCGTATTGTTTGCTTGTTTGTTATGTATGAGCTAGTGAATTGAAGATCAGAAACTAATATTATTCTAATTTCAAACACACGTTTGACTGATGATTGGCTATAAAGAAATAATTACGTCGACATGTCTTAATACAGTAGATTGTAATATTTCACTTCTTCATTGAGTCATTGTTTACCAAGTTATGTGTACACAACTTTAATTACAATACGAAAATTCCTCAGTCATGTAAATAAAAAAGACATTGTATATAAAGTTCAGCGATTATATTAATAAATGTGCGAAGGTAGGGATATAAAACAATGATTTCATACAGGCTATTTCGGATTTAAGGAAATGTTTTCGGGTCTCAGTTAAATAGTTAAATAGATAATTAGCCAGAAACAATTTTCTATATTTTCATACACAAACTGTTGTGTGATAAGTAAGAGCCGATTAATATTACGTACAAATAATTGCTCGTCGAATCGTTAGTGTTAAGTAATTGAGACTTACTGATTGATATGGAGAGAGTAATATTTGTGTATGGTTGTAAATAGGGCCATGAAGTTTTCACTAAAATAGTTTAGCCAAAGTTTATTTCAGTGCCTTACAAGTACATCTGCAGTTCTGTTTTATAGTCAGTGATTGAATGATTTAATTTAATGGTTCATACGAACAACGTTGTAAGCAACAAATTGCAACAGTTATATTCAGTCAAATACATTTCTTACTGTAGTACTTTTGTACTGTTATCATTTAATTTACATCTGTACAGTGGTTTCAACAATTGTCATAAGCAATGATGATGTATGCCACACACGCAGAGGTACAGCTACAATGGTTTCCAACCTTTTACTCCTTTTTAACAAAAATGTTAGTTACAACGTTGTTATGGTGAGTAATTCAATGTACGACTTGAAGTACACGCCCCCCTGACGTCACCGCAGCGGAAAATTACTGTGGGAAACAAAGCTTGTTTACAAACATGCTGATTTGTTAGCTGGTAATTGCAGAAAGCAAAAATGTTGCGCATTCATAGATTTGCACGCAAGGGTAAAACTATTAGTTTCAATTTCGTGGTTAAGATACGCAAATACATAAGATTAATGTTTACGTGAAAAAAGGGCAAATTCCAAACAAATAATCAATTTTCTTGACGTACATCTCATCCGGGACATGTAAAGCCAAATAGCTAAATGAAGGTTATGTTCGGCTGCGGTATCCATGGAGATAGGAATTGTATCCCACACCTGACTGAAACTCCGCCTCTTTTCAAGTCTTCCATTCTTACGTGTCTCGTGATTCTACCCGCAAATCACAGCAGTGTGGTGTCGTAGTAACCATGTTCTGATTGGTGCAGTCTAAAGAGAGGCGTCACTATACAAATACACGCTGCCAATAACTATGAAGCAAAGGTGCAGCTGTGGAAGTAAGACACTCAAACAAACTGGGGTAAAATTCTTCTGGCGAAAAGCTCATGGCCCTAGCCATGTATGGTTCAAAGTTCCTTTGTTAATGAAATAGTGTACACGCTTGGTACCACCAGCTGTCACACAGATGAAAAGTTTGACGTTACTGTGCTCTTAGTTTCTCTTAGATTAATGTGCAACATGTTTGCTACAATGTGCAGAATGTCTGAAGTGGTTATAGAAAATTTTGCTAACCATGTTTTGGTAGCCTTCCTTTGATCTATAGGTCTGCGAAGTCCTGCCTGGATATCAAATACACTTCTAAATAACAGGGTTTCTATAATTTGTTGACTAAAAGAATACTTCCCTTAAACTCATATTGACATTTGAAGAACTGTTCACATTGAATAGTTACCAAGAAATATACAGTATAAAAATGTTTGTAAACTTGTCAATACCAATGTATAGGGACCTGGGGAATTCGCGTTTTCTTTTAGGCACACGCTAGATTTCAAAAATCTCTATGTTTGTGTCACAGTTTCGCCATTGGTCCTCATGGAGAGAGCTGAGCCAATAATAAAGAATCAACTTAATGCAGGACCAATTATGTTGTATCACTGTGTTAGCGAGCAGCCAATGAACAGCAGCTGTCTGCTTGTATACACATATATTCTTGGAGGCTAGCCTATGTCAGTGAACCCGCAAATTTTTCCTGTCTCTACCAATGTACATGAATGTTCAGAAAGTAGGAATAGTAAAATTGTTTCCCATGCGTCAGAAGTTGGGTTCCTATAGTCTATATTTTTTAAACAAAGAGGACGCTAGCAACACTGTAAAAAAAACTTCCTTGAATGTTTAGGAAGTTATCCCAGACGCAGTGTGGTACAGTTCGTCTTGTCAATATGCAAACTTTTACCGTTGTTACGATACAAGTCTGGTATCTTCAATATACATTTGACTGTTTTATAAAAAGGTTTAGGAGTGTTACCATGGAAGTCTGGGAAGCTATTCTACCATACCTACTTTCTTAGCGCTCCTATACGCACGTCTGGTAAATTTACAAAGTATTTTTATAGTGACTACAGATCGCTGTACTCACAATCGTCCATAATTAGAAGCAGGAATAATTCGCTGGTTCACTGTACTGTATGCTAGCCTCCAAAATTGTCTGTGCGCTTCAGCTGACGCCAGCTTCTTAGTGTCTCCTCGTTTTCATGATTGGGCCTGCGTTTAAATGCTTCTTTACTATTGGTTGAGCGCCTTCAAGTACGTGCCAATTGCAGAAGTGACACGAACTTAGGCTGTGGTCACACTGGCTACAGAACTACTACACTTAAACATGTTCAGTTTTAAGGAGCGGTTACACGATATATGATCTAGTTCAGATCGCAGTGTTGTGAAATGTTATTTTAACCTTTTTATACATAATTTAAAGTGGTTGGGTGGCTGTAGCCATAGGTAGGCAATTTATACTGAAACTATTTAAGAGGTTAAGTTAACGGCGAGGGTTACTTTTAAATGAAATATGTTAATCTAATTAAGTTGGCTTTACCTTACAAGTTTAGATTACAGAATACTACAAGGCTATACTACATAATTTAAATAGGAGGGGAGCGGCTGTTTATTTAGTTATGATGTGTTTACACTCTACTCAATGATGGGTAACCCTTCGGACACCTTAGACCTCACCGTTAGCATGATGCCGGAGGCTGATGACGAATGAGCTCGGCTATCGACGGACGGCGGCACGTCGTGGGTCTCGACCCAGGACCATCCTGGTGAGGTGGTGACGGCTGGAAGGCTTGAAGGAGACCGACCACGATTTCCCCGATACATTGCATTATATTGTCACACTTCAGTGCAGGTGGTGAGAATCGCTGAGGCCCTTGTCTTGTGCAACTACTGACCTGATTGCACTGCCGTCGTCGCTAACCCGTCATCTAGGCGAGGCTCTTGGTAATCACAACAGCAGTCTCTTCTAGTTCAAAGTAAACTAGTTTCTTATATGTAGTTTCCAACGAAATATCTTAGATGCCTTTCTCCTATTGGCTGCTTGAAATAACGATCTGTGTAACAACTATGGCTGAATTTTTGTCCGGCAATTTGCACCCATTAAATGATATCAACTTTTAGGTGTAAAATAATTGTATCCACTTTACGCACACACCAGCATTTCAGTTAGATGCAGTATGATAATTCAAAAGTCATGAATTTTGAGTGTAGATGTGATAATAATTAAATATGATACATTTCAGGTTACAAGTTTGTTGAGGCTAGAAAGTACGTTTATTCTGTTTAGTCGTATAACCTCGTATAAACATGTTTAACTGTAAACACGATCAAACATGGCTGCCTAATGTATTTTGAACAAGTTTAAGATATCTAGTGTGACCGCGGCCTTAGTCTATTGAATTCCAGTTTGTGCCCAAAAGAGAACATGTATTTTTTCAGGTACGCATCCATTATAAAAAAAGACCCACACACTGTTCTGTACAACGTTCATTATTTGTAGAACCACTAATTTTTTTATGAGAAGAATTTTGCACGAATTTGTTTCAATGCTCTATGTTCACATATGCAACTCTGCTACATGGTTATTGTCTGCATATATTTGTGCAAAGGTGTCTTTAAATTGACTGAGCCAATCAGAGATCGCACTCTGTAATTTCCGCTCAGAGCCCCAAGATGCTGAAAGTCAAAACATCCAACAACTTACCTTGTAACAGGACTGCAGATGTTCATGTAAGGTATTAAAACCAGTTATTACAAAATTCTTTTACTAAAATATCGGTGTTTCTAAACATTGATTATGTTCCATTCAAAAAATTTTAACTTATGTAACCTGATTACTACGTAATATTGTTAATTTCAAAAATGTTATATAAATGAAAATATAATTTTGACATTACTGCAAGGTTGAAAAGAAAAATTGTTGTCGAAGGGTAGCTCGAACAATGCGTCTGGCTTAATCTTCTATGTGATAACAGCTCTTAAAGTTCCACGAATTGGTCGCTTGTCGGGTCGTAAGGAGAAGGGGTTACAGGGAGATAAGAGGCGAGATTCCCAGAGCCGTTAGCAGAGATGTGGGAGGAAGGTTACCTAAACTATCTGCCGGAGAATACCTGTGGGGCGAAGACTCCCTCGTCTACCCCGACGATAATCGCGTAGCTTGGGCGCATTAAGCTTTCTACCAGCCCATCTCCCTCATACATACACACGCCTACTAACGCCCAAACACCTCCCCCGCCCCCAAACCACTGGTGACGCCGCCTCCGTAGATCGATATGCAAATGGCGTGAAGACGCACCTGGTGCTAGGGAAGGTGCGGGAATTGTGGTGGGGGAGTGACGATGCTGCGCACCTCGTCGGCCATTTCGGCTTTCGTGGTATCTCCTGGAGGAAGATGGAGAATGAAGAAGGTGGTGGGGTTGGGCGTAGGAGGATGCACAAGACCATGGCAGTCTTTAGCAGAAGGCCGGAGTCTTGAATGTGGCAACGTTGTATTGAGGTGAGGGGGGGCTGCTGCCGGTCGCTCATTGGCTGCCCTAGTCTACGTAGACGTGTACACGCCCTAAAGCTGCACCTAAACACACAACAGAGCCTAGGGAAGCCAAGTAGTAGAGCCGCGATTTTATGGCGAAAAGATTTTTGCAACATTTGGTTTCGATGCGTCATGCGCACACCTGCAGCTCTGCTACATCGTCTGTGGTTGGATGATTTTACTCTCACTTGCCTTGGCTAATTATAGACGTACAGACCCACAATAATCTTATTATGATTGGTGCAATCAAATGAGAAGCGTGTCTGAACAAAGACATGCTGCCAATAACCTTGAAAACAGAACTGCCGATGTGCACGTGAGTCACTGAAACAAAGTGGGGCAAAAATCTTTTCGCGACAAAATCGTGGCCCTACCAAGTAGAAACAGGTAGCAAGCCCCAGAATGCAGCGTTGCCTCATTCAAAATGCGCCATGTTCTAGTAGAAACAGCTGTGACGAGTTCCATCAAAAGTTTAACAACATAATCTGATTTCCGATCAAATCTTATAATGTTGCTGAATATAAGTGCCAGACTTTTTGCGACAGACGTTGACGATATGTACGAAATAATTATTTGGTGTTTTAGAATATAATATTTACCTCAAAAGTTGTGATGATGGTATATCACGAAAAATTTATTTGTGCCAACGTACCCTTGAAAACACTATAGTTTGTCGCAATGTGGATGATTTGGTCACAGAATAATAAGGATTTCAGAAGTGAAATATCCAGTAGGACAGCAAACTCTGTCACGCACACCAGCAAAATTGCTTCGCTGGCTAAACAACATGGTGGAATAGCCTACCGCCAATCAGCGTAAGGCGGCTGCCTTGCTAGCAGACAGTCAGGCCAATAAGACCTTGCCGTAACTTGCAGGAGCCAAACATACACGGGGTTGGTATCAACAGGCTCAGACTTCCAATAAGCGGCGAAGTACGCCCGCATTAAACGAGCCGCCAGGTCATTTCACGTCTGAATTACTATTTAGTTTGTGATTGGGTGATACACATCTGACGCTCCATAACTGTACGTGAACCAGTAACAGGCATTACATATTTCCATTAGCAGGATTCTTATTGGATCAGTCAAATAACGCAAAGGCTCCAAGTATAGCTTTGGATAAGCTGAACGTACGTTGAAACCCAGCAAACAGTTAATTTTTTCCGCAGTAAGCAATAATCCCTACTCATAAGACAAATTTTTTTGTTAATTCGGAAATTGCGGAAATATGTACATAAGATTTAAAGTAATTTGAATAGACTGCGTCAGAAAAAAAACCGTTGGTTTTTATAATACCACAAAAAATAGCTCTGGGAAAATGTCTGCAAAAATGTGAAAGACATTTCCGCTGAAGCACTCATATCTATAGTCACCTGATTTTCGCGCAAAAAGACTTTTGTACCACTTTATTTCAATGTCTTGCCTTCATATCTACATCTCTGCTTCGTGTTGCATGATTGTATGTTTTTAACTCTAAGCGTCTCAGGGTTTCTACCCTCTAACCACAGACGTGTGGCATCGCTGTAACCTTGTAATGATTGGCACATTCGAATAAGAGACACTTCAACACATACCCACGCTACCAATAACCATAAATCACAGCCACAGAATATTTAGGAATACAGAAGTGAAGTAGCAGGTAGACGGCGAACTCAGTCACACACGCCAGCAATATGGCTTCCCTGGCCATCAACATGGCGGAAACACCTACTGCCAATCAGCGTAAGGCGGCTGATCTGCTAGCCGGAAACTAGGCCAATAAGAAACCTGTCGTAACATGCAGGAGCCAAACAGACACGGGGCTGGTATAAACAACCTCGGGCAGCCAATAAGCAGTGGAGTTCGCCCGTATCAAACGAGCCACCACGTCATTTCACGTCTGTATTTCTGGCAAAGCTGTATATGCATACATAAAGCAATGAAAACAATTAGTGCAAAAATCTTTTCGCAACAAACTCATGTCATTATTCATTGGCTGCTGACATACCTCCACAGTTGACCAGGAATAAAAAAATTTGTAATTTTTTATTTGCAAGCTTGTTATTGGTCCAGAATCGTACAACAATTTCTGATAAAATGCTAGCCAAAGTACGTATTACTTCGGCGAACGCAAGCTAGAAGTTTAACCCATTTTGAAACGAAATAGCGAAAAATGTCCTGTCTCTGATTATTATAAGTCAAGAACAGCCTGTATCGTAGATACCAGGATAACGGGAAATTGAGTGGTGCCAAACACAGGAGTATTGAGAGTGAGTGTTAGTAATCATCTTGCATTTTTCTATTTTGTGGCATAACTTTTTTTATGGGTAAATTTTTGGAACTTTAACCTAATTGCAGATTAGAATACATATTGATAGAATTTAAGACACCTTAAATATATTTTTGTTACTGTTGTTTAAATCGAATTGCAGTAAAAAAAATTCGTATTACTTTCTTCTGTAATTCGATCTGTAACAATAGTAACGAAAAATAAAGTTTTATAATGTCTCAAATTCCCTTAATGTGTATTATATTCCATAGTTAGGTTAATGTTAGATAAGCCTACCCAGAAGAAAAGTTATGACACAAAATACAAAAATTCAAGATGGTGACTGTCACTCACCCATAAGAATGTGTGGTAGATAAATAAACGCTGAAAACCTCAATTAATTTCTACGCTTTTTTCGACGCCAATATGGATGAAATACTCAATGACAATCCTAGATAATGATATTTGCCAACTTTATGAGTAAATATTTATCCAAAATCACTAATTCGTTACGTGTGATCTCTTGCGCTGCAGTTCAATGCACGGGGTTCCGGCGTCAAAGATTGTGCCTCAGAAGTTCGTATCACTGGAAACAATTTTATTTAAAACGTTGGCTAAAGCTGTTGTCTAGAATTGCTGTTGTTTAGTTTTCGCAAATTGGCTTCAAGAAACATATAGTTATAGATTGATGCTTATAACGTTGAATTATGTACCACGCCCACTTAAGGCGGACGCCTTCTAGGCCGTCGAGCGGTGCGCAGTGCCCGGCCGTTATAAAATTATTCGAAAACTGTTCATCATCACATGAACGACGTCTGATTAGGAATATAGTATTCTAAGTACGTTACTCATGTGTACACCCATTTAAAGTTCACCACTCCTCATCAGCGGACACAAAACTGCGAAAATTTGTGTCCTTTTTAAGTATAAAAATCTTGGGGCAGTTTCTTTCAAAAGGTATAGTCGTCTACTCTATCATTTTTACATTAATATGACGTCATAATATTATAGTATGGCCACTGAATGTCTCATATATATAGGCTAGTTGACATTAGGACTACAGGCTAGTTCTGTGACATGCGCCGAGTGAGGTGACGCAACGGTAACACGATGGACTTGCATTCGGGAGGACCCGGGTTCGATACCCGACACCGGCCATCCTGATTTCGGTTTTCCATGGTTTCCTTGAAATCGCTCCAGTCACGAATGCTGTGCTGGGATGATTCCTTAAGAAAGGCCATCATCGAATCCTCTCCCAGATCCTGTCGTTGTACCAAGTTGCGTGTCATCATTTCTAATGATCTCGTCGAAGAGATACCTTCAGTGACTTGCGCCTAGAGTCTATAGCGAGGCGTTATGCGCATATTGTGTCGTGCTTACTGTTCCCGCACTTCTAGGACTTGAAGGCACAAAATGCGTCTACCCAGACGGCCAACTCAACCAGTCTACATATCACTGAAAAAAGAGTATAGTTGCAGGTACCATACTTCTGTTAAAATAGGGACAACAAAACAGTTTGGCTGTCGGCACTACTCTGGACAGTTCCTTCAACAACCTGTTTTGTAGAAGAAACAAAGAGTCTTGTTGCTTGTACAAGCCAGATGGTAACATCTACAAAACAGATTGTTGAAGGAACTGACCAGAGTAGTATCAACAACCAAACTGATTTGTTGTCCATATTTTAACACAAGTATGGTACCTGCAACTATACTCTTTTTTTATTTAGTGTACGATGAATCCTATCATGTGTTTCAGGTTTAAAAATCATAATTTTATCCTACAAGAATAGTTAACGGAATTCGATTTGAAACCGTTAACGTGTTTCACTCTTCCTAGCTGCCCCCGAGACGTCGAGCTGAAAACCGTGCTAAACTGCGGTAATTAATTAATCAGCATCAAGTTAACGTCACAAGCAGAAGATTGTCGAGGGCACGAAGGCATCGACCGGCATTATAACACGGCTTCTGGCACACAATTGATAAATTGCTATTATTTGCGCATATTTTCGTTGGAAATTTGAAATACCTGGAAAATTTCCCGATTCCAACTGAAACCACGCTAGAATTTAAACTCACATAAATGTCTAAGGCAATTTTAATTAGATTAAAAATAAATTCTCGACTTCACTGACCTGTAGGCTAGCCTCCAAGATTATGTGTGTACTCAAGAAGAAAAGAGCTTCTCATTAGTTGATTGCTGACATACCGATACCTAGAGATGATGGTTTATCGCGGGAAAACTTGACTGTTTGCTGGGTTTCAACGCACGTTTCCCTTATCAAAAGATTACTGGCTTTCGCTCTTACGTGGAACTGTTACCCAATTCGACTACGCCAATAAGATTCACTCTCTTGTAATATTATATGCCTGTTATTGAGCTGCAGACAACTTTGTTGTGTCAGACGTACATCAGTCAATCACATATGTTGCAAGAAACTACAGTGTTTTCAAGGGTATGTTGGCACAAAATATTTTCGCGATATACCATCATCTCTACCGATACCACATATCACACGAATCAGCCTCCTTATAGTTGCAGAGTTATTATCGGCTCAGCACAATCCAGGATATGTCAAATAAGCAAAGACGTCAAGGGACAGTGAAGTGAGAGATTTTGGTCCGCACTTAACGTCTAGGTATTTAGCGTTGGTGAGGGGTGACATGAGTTGGGTATGGACCAGCACCAGAGTTACGGGACGGGTAAAGAGGGAGATCAGCTAGAAAACTTGTCGACCAGCAGCATCGTCCGGGACGATTTCCACGTACGAATCGCGGGTTACAATATCTACGGCACTGTTGGCTTCCACAGTCGCTCTTGCTTCAACTCCAGTTAGTATCCTGTTGTACATGTAGCAATGTATAAGTATCACACACTAAATATTAAGACAGACGTGAAAAGACGTGGTGGCTCATTTCGCACGAGCGAACTTCACCGCTTATTGGCTGCCCGAGGCTGTTAATACCAGCCCTGTGTATGATTGGCTCCTGCATGTTACAACAGGGTTCCAATTGACCTGGCTGCCGACTACACAGTAAAAATTTTTTTTCAGATTTTTGTAACACTACGAAAATATTTTGTAAAATTTACAAAAATCTTGTACATTTACAAATTTATTTGTGTATTTACAAAAATTTCTGTAAATCTACAAACAAATTTTGTATATTTACAGCTAATATTTAGTTAATTTTACAATAATTGCTTGTAGTGTTACGAAATTTTTTTATACTAGTTTCCAAAAAATGTTTTTTTGAAAGTACGAAATGTTTTGTAAAATGTGAAAGGTCTCCTAGGTATATTTTGTTTCAATTCGAAAAATCTGCTCATTAGCATTATTTTACTAGTTCCTAAAGTTGTTTACGATATTTGTAACCACTTTAAAAGGTTTCTGACATCTTACGTTTATTATCTGACTGATAATGTTCTGATATTACGTTACAAGAATGTCCTTGTAAATGTACAATTGTTTTTTACTGTGTAGCAGGGTAACTACCTTACGCTGATTGGCGGTAGACGTTTCCGCCATGGGAAGCCATTTTGTTGGCCAGGGAAGCCATTTTGTTGGCGTATGTGACTGAGTTTGCCGTCCTACCGGCTATTTCACTTCTGTATTCTTAAATATTCTGTGATAGTGCGTGATTCCGTGAGTGTTTTCATACCTGCCTGCTATTGGTTCAAAGTCCTCAAGCCCAACCAGTGACCCAATCACGTTAGAAACTTGCGTAAAGGATTTTGAAGTATATCTTTAATTCAAATTATTTCACAAAAGTCCCGGGCATATAATTATTGAAAACTACAGACCCCTGTTTTTCGCGAAAAGAATTTTGCACCACTTTGTTTCGGTGTCTCGCGTGTAAATCTGCAGTTCTGCAGTTCTGATACATGGTTATTGGTAGCGTGTCAATACGATGAGCCATATCTTATATGACTGAGCCAATTACAACAACGTTCCCGCAACATCTCACGACTGTGATTTGCCGGTAGACTCCCACAGCTCATGAGAGTTAAAATATCCATTCACTGACCACGACGCAGAACTGCAGATGTACACGTTAGGTACCGAAACAAAGTGGGGCAAAATTCTTTTCTCGAAAAACAAGGGTCCCTATTGATAACCTAAGGGAAAATCTTGTGGAAGTATGAATCCTTCAAGTAAACAAATATCTAGTCCTATCCTACCTTAACTGTAGTAGAGATTATTGTTCTATGGGGCAAAACATTATGGACCTATAAACAACTGAGTCTCGAAAAGTTTTAGTATATTGGACGATGGCCTGCAGATATTTCAACATGCGAAACTATTTTATCGATAGATAAATAAACGCTGAAAACATCAATTGATTTCTACGCCTTTTTCGAAGCCAATATCTATAAAATTCTCAATGATCATCCTAGATAATGTTATTTGCCAATTGTATGAGTGAACATTTATCCTGAATTACTAATTCGTTACGCGTGATCTCTTGCGCCGCAGTTAAATGCACGAGGTTCCGGCGTCAGAGATTGTGCCTCAGAAATTTTTAACACCGGAAACAGTTTTGTTTAAAACGTTGGCTAAAACTATTGTCTAGGATTGCTACTGTTTAACTTTCGCAAATTCACTTCAATAAACCTACAGTTATAGATTAATGCTTTTAGCGTTGAATTATGTACTACGCCCTCTTAATACGGAAAATATCCTGCAGTTTTATATTGTGATTTTTTTTTTTTCAGCCTCCGATGGGCTGTAAAACGAACGGTATTGAATTGTAAAATGATTTTACTGTCAAAATTTACGTCCACCTTTCAGCTACGATTCAGCACAATCACCATATTAGAAAGCTGATGCACAGGTACGAGTGTATCAATCTGCGTGGTGAGTATATTGAAAAGATTCTGAAGGTTGTATGTAACTTTTGCCAGTAAAAACATTTTACAATTCACTCCCATTTATTTTACACGCTATCGGAGGTTGAAAACAAATTACCCTCGTAAAATCTGGTGATCAGACAATTTTAATACACCGAGGACTTCAATTCATTTTCTGACACTGAAGACGGGATAGAATTGGGTCACCTGTATTCCCGCGACTATAGGAACATAGGTTATTGTTTCAACGCACTACCATCCTATTGGTTCACACCACCACGCATATACCACAGAATATTTAGGAATACATAAGTGAAATACCTGGTAGGACGGCGAACTCAGTCACACACGCGAGCAAAATTTCTTCCCTGGCCAGCAACATGACGGAGACACCTACAGCCAATAAGCGTAAGGCGGCTGCCCTGCTAGCCGGTAGCCAGGCCAACAGGAAACCTTCCGTAATATGCAGAAACCAGACACTGGGCTGGTATTAACAAACTCGCGTAGCCAATAAGCGGTGAAGTTCGCCCGTATCAAATGAGTCGCCACGTCATTTCACGTCTGTATTACTATTTAGTCTATGTGCATACTGAGTAACGGTCTATGTTATTCGACTCTTAGCAAATGTTGCGCAGAATCGAATGTGTGCAATTAAGTGTCCTTAACAAGTACTTAACATATGGAAATTTATTTATAAGAAATCGTGTAAAATTCAACCATTTATGACATTATTATTATTATTATTTACAATTTGGTCACTGCCGAGCCTATAGCATTTGATAGTAAGTCAGGTAGTATTACAAATTATCGAGGCAGTTTAATTTTCATCGTTGTATGTTTTTTACGCCAGATAAACAGCAATTTTCACCTAAGCTTAGACCGAGCAACATTCGGGAATTGTCTTTGAGGAACGTTCCCAAGTCACATTTGAGATGCGCTAAGTATATTGTCTATCAACAGGGACACTGATTTCGGTGAAAGTAAAGTAATCTTGTACCAGCGTGTTTCAATACCTTATGTGCACATCTGTAGCTTTACTTCGTGATTATTTGCAGCGTGTGTTTATTCACGTCTCCCTATGTTACTGCGTCCAATCAGATTCGATTATTGTGGCACCTTGCAGCCTGTAATTTACCAGTAGAATCCAAAGACGAGCGAGGGTTAAGACATCCAATCACTATATATGGTGAAATTTCGTGAATTCAATGACCGGCATGTTAGAATCAAATATCCTATGCATACTCAAGCCCCATCTATTCGTTCATTGTCTGCTGTTCCATTGAGTAGCAGCTAGTGAACAAATGGTCGGGACTTGAGTATTCATATTCACTGACAATGAAATAGCTGCAGAATTGCACATAAAGCATTGGAACTAAATGACGCAAATAACATATTTTAATCACAAATTCGTGCCTCTGTATAGAGGTCATTCTCGATAGTTGTTTTCACGTTGGTGCAAATAACTCAAATGATTTTTAACACAGTTATTTAAAAACCATTTTCGGTGGATTGCTACAGTAAAAGTTAGGATGTAGGCCTAAATTATTATACATGTATTAAAATAATACAGCGATTTTTTATATCAATGTTTGGTTTTTTATTTTATTTTACTCATTGTAAAACTACCAGATGTTGCCTTAATGCCAGTAAACGCGCGCCGAAGATCCTACAAAACGCGCTCGGGAAAGAAGAGAAGGCAGCAAGATACATTTCTCCTTCTCGGACTTACTTCTTCTTCTCAGGATGCGATCACGATAATGACCGTGCTCGCGTTACTTCTCCTCTGTATCTGGTCTCGAAGGCATTTCTCAGCTCTCTCTCCTTGCCACCTTCCTTCTTCCTGAATCCTCGGGATGGATTTCAGACCTCTCCATCACTCCTCGTCTATCTCTCAGCTTCATCAGGAGACTCTAGGAGAGTTCATCTGTCATTTTCTCTTTTCATCCCACATCACCTAAGAAAAAGAAACTGGCCCAGCATTTGTTGTTTAACAGTAAAAATAAACGTACCGTGATGTTGTGGACATATGCAATTGCAATATTATGTGGTCCCAGAAATTAAGCGTGAAACTAAAAAAAAAAAAAAGTAAAAAGGAAAAAAAATATAAAACAAGCCTAGTTTGGCTGTAGTCAACACATCCAGGGGCGTCATTTGGGCCTACAGGGGGGGGGCAAATGCCCCCCCCCTGGATTTGGAATTTTTGTGTATAAATATATTTTTTGTATTTTTAAATGTAAATAATGCTAACTGAAGGACATAAAACTGAAGTTTTATTATTAAAGTATCTAATTTATACTTGCTTAATTAATAAAAAAGATGCAACAAGGTCACTGTCGTCAGAAAACAAAATCTTGCACCCCCCCCCCTGGAAAAACCTGAAATGACGCCCCTGAACACATCCGTAAACCAAAACAAAAGAACATGAAGTAGCTCATTAGGAATTAGTTGTTGAGTAATTCCTTATGCGTACACAGTAAAAAAAAATTACTTTTACAAAAAGGTTGTTTGGAAACCAGTTTCCAAAAAAGTTTTTTGTAACACTACGAAAATATTTTGTAAAATTTACAAAAATCTTGTACATTTACAAATTTTTTTCTATATTTACAAACATTTCTGTAAATCTACAAACAAATTTTGTATATTTACAGCTAATATCTGGTTCATTTTACAATAATTGCTTGTAGTGTTACAAAAATTTTTTTGGAAATTAGTTTCCAAAAACGTTTTTTGTGAAAGTACGAAATGCTTTGTAAAATGTGGAAGGTCTCCTAGGTTTATTTTGTTTCAATTCGAAAAATCTGCTCATTAACATTATTTTACTAGTTTCCAAAGTTGTTTACGATATTTGTAACCACTTTAAAAGGTTTCTGACATCTTACTTTTATTATCTGACTGATAATGTTCTGATATTACGTTACAAGAATTTCCTTGCAAATGTACAATTGTTTTTTACTGTGTAGAGACACGATTATTTCGCGTATTGATTCCAGGTCAGGTTAAACGTCAAGAGCGTATACTTCTCTATCATCACTGTGATTAGACAACACTTGTTTTGATATACATTTGACGACTGCAAACCAGTAATAAATAAGGAAATAACTGGTGAAATCCCGTGGTACCAGCATGCACGGTTAGAAGCCAATGAACGATCGACAATGCCCAGTTAGTGTATAGGACTGAGAAGTCTAGACTGCTACCAGATGAATACGCGAAATAATCTACCTCTACATAGGTGATATTTCATATCATGTTCTGTTGTTTTAGTTTATGGCAGTGTTCACTACAGCCAAACTAGGCTTGTTTTCTCTTTTTTTTTTTCATTTGTTTATTCTTTGTCTCATCCTAAGATTTCTGGGTCGACATAAGGACGACATATTATTGAAATAGCGTATGTCCACAACAGTACAACACGTCATTCTGTCCCTTTGCAAGAAACATTCAAATAAATTACTTTAAAAAAGTTACTTGAGCTAAGTTGAAGAAAATACGACTCTTCAATAAACGTACAGATTCGTACGTATTTAGTTCATTAAAAAAAATTATTGCAGTGTAAATATGAATGCCTAACGAAATATTTTCGGTCGTACGCGATTGCAGCACTAAATCATCGCAGAAAGTACAGCAATGTAGTATGCCTGAAGACCCGAGCGAACGTGATATTAAGTGTTGTGATCGTGCTGTGTTTTTATTAAGTTGGCGCTCTGTAGCAAGGACACTTCGTGCTGTGTGCTTGGTGATATTAGCTCGTAACAATGATGAATAGAGACCCAGCAATTTCGAGGGTTCAACGACAGCAGGCTGGACTCCACATTCCTGTATATATTCTGTCCTCAGTTACTTGTACATTGACTGTAGCTCCAATGAGTGGCCAGTTGTACATAAGACAATGTATCGCAGGAGTCAGTGAGTGTTTTATTGCAGGTCTGCTATTGGTTCGAAGTCCTCAAGGAAGTGTTGCCCAATCACGAAATTCACACATTGGTAACTCGGGGGGGGGGGGGGGAAGATGCCAGTTATATATAAATTTTATTTACGTTAATTTATCATTATTTAAACTAGTTTTAAAAACACTTATAGCTCATTACTGACGAACACAATTGTCCAACGATAATCGTACCCTATCGTAATACTTTTTACACGATATATCCAAACACAATGGCTTTAAAATTCCTTAGGGGTTGCATCATCCCCCGAGTTACCTTGTAAAGAAGTTTGGAATCTAGCATTACCTCGAACGAATTCGCGAAATATCCGGGTCGATTAACAGCGGCGTGCGATATTCGCGTTATTTGACAAGCTAGAATTCACTGGGCTGTACTGACTCTAACACACGCTCCGTAACTTTGCTCGTTTCGGGCCTTCATTACTTTGTTAGACCGCAGTACAGGATAGTGAGCATTTAAAGGTTGACCTTGTGTCACGAGAGACTCAGATATTTCGTTAATTCATTCGAGGAGAGGCTAGATTTCGAACTTCTGTGTATATGTGTGACTTTCGTGATTGGGCTACTGTTACTGCATCACTTCCGTGAGGACTTCAAACCAATAGCAGACCTGCATGAAAACACTCACTGACTCCTACAATACATTGTCTTACACTCTAAATCTGAATTAGTGAATAGTCGCTGATTCACGCTTATAGATGGAGCAGTTTCAACAATTCGAATCAGTGAAAGTAGTCACTGCTTAATTTGTGAATATTCACTGATTTTCTTCAAGAGTGCCAACATCTCACAAGTAAATCAGTGAATATTCGACGGTTTTCCCAGTTGTTTTCAAAGAACAGTATTCACTTATTGAATCAGTGAAAAATTACTGGAAAATCTGTGGACACTCACTAATTAACTTGTGGAATGTTGGCACTATTTATCGGAATCAGAGAATAGTCATCGATTTCACAGTGGTTTCTCACTGATTCAGTATGTTGAAACTGCTCCATCCGTCGGCGTGAATCAGTGAATATTCACTCATTCAGATGTATAGTGTATATATAACTGGCCACTCACTGGAGCAGCAGGCAATGTGCAAGTAGCTGAGGACAGTATATACAGGACTGTGCAGTCTAGCCGACTGGTCGTTGAACCCGTTATATGTATTTCCGGGTCTCTACACTCTAAAAAAGTAGTTTGAAAATTTACTACACGTGCGTATATGAGCGTTAAGGAAGTAGGTATAGTAGAATTGTTTCCAAGACATTCCTGGTAGCAATCCTAAACTTTTATATAAAACAGTCAAATGTATACTGAAGTTACCAAACTTGTAACAACTGCAAAAGTTTGCATATTTACAAGATGGAAGTATGGTAACTGTCCCATACTGCGTTTAGGTTAATTACTTCCTAAACATTTTAGGACGTTGTTACAGTGTGTGTAACACTGGTTAAAAAGGTCCTCCAGGCGTGCCACACAAACTGTCGGCCAACAGTATAAGTCAGATTAGCACATAGTAACTTGCAGTTCAGTCTGCTGTCGCATAATAACAAAATGTGCATGTCCCTAGTGATTACCAGAAGCAGGAAAATTCGCGGGTACCTCTAAAAATATCTATGTACTCAACTAGATAACACCTGCTCATTGGCTGTTCGCTACCGCAGTGATACCACGTGATTGAGTATGCGCTTGCTTGTATATTACTAGCTCAGCACCTTCTAGCAAGTGCCAAAGAACCAATTGCGAAATTGACACGAACTTACAGCTGTTTGAAGTATATCTTGTGTGCTAAAAAAACAGGGATTTTTCGGATTCGTAGCGAATTCCGAAACTATCACATTGCGATAGGTTACACACTGAGCAGAATCTATAGTCACTACAGTAGCAACAATTTTATTTTCTATTGAAATTGAAGATTGCTGTTGCACTTAAATATTTCCAAGAAGTCCTTGATAAGTTTACAAAAAATATTTGTAGTGTTATTACTTTTTTTACAAATTTTTTTCAGTTTCTTTGTGTCAAGCGATTTTGCTCCACTTCCTCCTCCTTATCTTCACCTAGATTACTACCACAGTTTTGTGACTAAAATATGTTACCACAATTTGGTTTCAATACCATATGTGGACATCTGCAGCTCTACTTCGAGGTCAGTGATTGGACGTTTTAAATATCACTTGTCTTGAGGATCTACCGGCAAATCCCAGACTATGCTGTCACAATTGCCTTGTTATTGTTGGTGCAATCAAATGAGAGACATGCCTGAACAAAGACACGTTGCCAATAAACATGAATATGAGCTGCCGCTGTATACGTATTCATCAAAACATGATGGAGCGAAAATGTTTTCGCGACAAGCTTGTGGTTCTTACCATCATTCACGCCTCTGTGCACCGGTAAATTCTTCCACCTGGGCTTTTAGCAACGACTCTCTGACGCGCGTCTCAACAAACCCCCATTCTTCTCGTGGAAGTAGTCTTGGTTCTCGCTTGAAAGGGATCACGACCCATCGAAGACAACGTCTTTCTCTCCCTCCAACATCCCCTCCCCTAAGCCTGAGCACCTGACATTTTCCCTTGCACATCCATCAAGGAAAAAATCTCCCCACACTTTACTCAACTACTTTCCATCATCGAAGAGACGCCACAGCACAGCAAGGTACAGCAGTGAAACGTTGCCGAGGCCTGTTCCTTTAATGCAACCGTAGTATGTTGGTCATTGGCTGTACGACCAGTGGTTATTCTAGGGATGTTGCCAGGTAGGACACAAGTTGTAGAGAGCTGTATAGAGCTGTGTGGTAGTTAATGCTACAACCACTGACACGCTGGTATGTAGGTGCCGCTTACTACTGACTGGTAGAGAGACGGAAATTTCACGGGTTCAACGACTAGCCGGCTGGACTTCAGAGTCCTGTATACACTCTTCCACTAGTTACTTGTACAGTACGTAAGGCATTATAACCAAACTGTGCAAAAGATCTTTTCGCCACAAAATCCTGCCTCTAGCTGTAGGTCTTGTGAGAAAAGTTTAAAACTGCCAACTGTATAAGCCCTAGCTTATGAAGAACTTACACTTTATTGGTGCTAGCTCCTACGTTATATAAGAGAAATTGTTTATTACTACTTGATAGTTTTCTGTATCGTCTGCGTCGGTCAATGTAACGTATTTATTAGAGAACCGGAAATGTCGCGGGTTCAACGACCAGCCAGATAGACTCTGAAGTCCTGTACACACTCTGTCCTCAGTTACTTGTACATTGGTTGCTGCTCCAGTGAGTGGACAGTTGTACATGAGACAAGGTAGCGCGGTAGTCAGTGAATGTTCTCATACAGGTATGTTATTGGATCTGAATACTCCAGAACGGCTTTCATTAACAGTGATACCATCACGGAAGTGACTTACGTGTACAGAAGTTCGAAACCTAACGCCTCCTAGAACGAATTCGTAAAATGTCCGGGTCTGCAGTCAATATTTAGTGCAATCAACTTAAAACATCTACACAATGAAAATTTTTACACTGAATGGCAGGCAACGCACATCTTTAAGGGGCCTGCCTACCTGCGCTTTAAATGCGTTGCAGCGAGTTACGACTATTCTTTTTTTTTTTTGCGAAACTATTTAACGCGCATCATATTTGTGTAACTACGAAAGTAACACGCACTTCAAACAACGTCACTATAGATTTGAAAATTCTGTACGTTTATTAGAAACATCATTTTCGGGCCCCTCAAAATGGCAAAAAATGGCTTTTCAGACCGCCGTATCATAAAAAATAACAACTGGATTCGGAAAACATAACTATTGAAACAAGCTATAGACTTTGAACTATGCTGCCCACGAATAAAATATAGTGGTCACCGCTTAAAGTCCCATAGTAAAAGGATAATAGTAAAGCACTTCACGCCAGCTGAGTGGCTTGCGCGAAGAGGCGATAATACATTACATATATAGTTCAACGGCAACCTTACCGCTTCTACCTCACACACACGAACGCAGTCTTACTAGGGAGGCCCCTTAACCGGTTGGTGAAGGAACATAAATTTTGCACATAGAAAGGCTTTTTGAAAATTCAAACGTTTGTTATGGGTAGGGCTAGAACAAATTCGCGAGTTCAATGTCCTGCATGCTAGAATCCAATGTCCTATGCATACTCAAGCCCCGTATATTCGTTCATTGTCTGCTGTCTGAAAGAGTAGCAGGTAATGGACAAATGGTAGGGTTTTGGTATACACAGAATAATGGATTCTAGCATGTTGGTCGTTGAACTCGCGAAATATTACTAGCCCTAGTTATGGGATGAAATTTTGTATCAAAGACTTAAATATACGACATTTACATTGAACACAACAATAGCAATTAGGCCTTCAATTAAATGGTTTATTATTCAAATAAAGCCCCATAATAAGACTACCCTTCGTACAAAGTGATAAATAGGTAATATAAAAATTAAGGTTTGTTTGTTTGTCTTCTATGCGTTCCTATATCGTTCATCCAATTGTGGCGGAACTTTCGTGAATTGTCATGCGCCCGCCCGCGAATGTTTCTGCAAAAATAAAATCATATTTTAGGGGAAAAGGAAGTATAAATGGGTAGAGACATAACGAGAACAAAAAAAAATTTTAAAAATATGAGCTATGCGTGCGTCCGTGAAAGTTTCTGCCAAAAAAAATTGGGTAGAGAACTAAGCCAAATGGGTTATTAAAAAATTTATTGAAAAAACAAACTTTGGAGAGTTGTGCGTGTGCCCACGAAGGTTTCTGCCAGAAAATAAATTGGGTAAGGGGTACAAAACTTGGTATAGGGGCAAAACTACGTACCCAAAAATGTTTTATAAAAACTGTTGCGTTTTGTGTGCGCTCACAAAAAATACACTTTGGAAGGAGAGGGGACAGAACGGAGTAGGCTTACATGGACAGAAAGGGATACCTAAAAATTTAGTGAAACCATTTTCTTTTTCAAAATGTTACTAAAACGGTCATTAATTACCTGCAACATTATTTTGCCCCATTTAGCACTTTACTAAACTCTTTGTTTCTGAAACACTGTCGCATTAAATTGAGAATTCCGCGAACGAACTCGCTGTTACCAGCTAGGCTGTTCAACCTATAGTCTTAGCACCGACTAACAGACAACGCACAGGCTAAACTGGTGGTGCTAGAAGAATGCAATTTTGCACAGGATTTCCTTACACAACGTACACTGAAAGAAATGTATTGTTGTAGGTAGCATACTTGTGTTAAAATAGTGACAACATTCCTGTTTGGTTGTTGGTATCTGCGTTGTCCCTACAACAATATGTTCAGTAGAAATAACAATTTTTTTTTTGTAAAAGAAAGATAGTGTTTGTTACTTCTACTGAACACTCTAAAAATAGTTTGTAAATTTACCAGACGTGCGCATAGGAGTGCTAAGAAAGTAGGTATGGTAGAATAGTTTGCCATACATCCATGGTAGCAATCCTAAACTTTTTTATAAAACAGTAAAATGTATACTGAAGTTACCAGACTTGTATTGTAACAACTGTAAAGGTTTGAATATTTACAAGGCGTAAGTATGGTAACTATCCCATACTGCGTCTGGGATAATAACTTCCTAAACCATTTAGAAAGTTTTTTTTTACAGTGAACATATTGTTATTTCTACAGAACATACTGTTGTAGGAACAACACATACAGTACCAACAACCAAATATAAATGTCACTATTTTAACACAAGTGTTGTACTTACAACAATACTTTCCTTTCAGTGTAGGTGGAGTACTGAGGAAGGGAATTTGAAAATTAACTATCTAGATGGGTTAAATAGGGAATGCATTGTATACGGAAGTTCGGTTCTTTTTTTTTATGCGTAATTTGTGGTGCGAGTGGTAAAACTGGGTAGAGTGGCAGAACGAAGTACCTAAAATTAAAAGTTTTTGTGCGTGCACTCGCAAAGGTTTCTGCCAAAAAGAAAAAACATAATTTGAGGGACGGGGCAGCCAGTACAGAGGCACAGAGGATTACACAGAAAATTAAGTGAAACAATTTTCCTATTCAAAATGTTTCTGAATGTGTCATTTATTATCTTAACATCACTCTGCACTATTTAGGAATTTTCAGAACTTTCTCTTAGAAATATTATCGCATTAAATTGAAAACCCTGCGAACAAAGTCGCGGGTACCAAATGTTTTAATGATGAGTATGAGTTTCATAAATGCCGCGTGGTTTAAATTAACCACTAGACTTTAAAAATACATGCTTAAGAACTATGAACTAATGAGCTATATCCACTAGTAGGCTATACTTGGCGTGGTTGGTCTGTGTACGTCCTACAACACAGAGGACCAATAGCATATATGTGTAACGGCCAATGCAGTGTTCGGATATGTAATAGATATAGAAGTATCACTTCCTTAATTTAAAAGTAATTATTTCGCTTAGTAATTATGGTCATTTTTATTTCTTTTAGTCACAAAATTAATAAATAATTTAATGGGCGAGACGAAGTAAGAAAAATTTCCATTTCGGTCAACTATCGGGAAAATAGAGAAAACTGTTTTGCCACAAAAATATTGTGTGAATGGGAAAATTTAAAACTAGACACTTGAGTTATATGTAGAGGTACGAGTATATCGCATATTCATCAAACAGCAGTCTAGACTTCACAGACCTATACACGCACTGGCCACAGTCAAACATTCATTGGCTTCTATCCGTACAAGCTGGTAGCACTTTATATCACCATGAATTGTTTCCTTATATATTACAGGCTTGCAGTCTTCAAATGTGTATCAAAACCGCTTTCATCAAATCACAGAAGTGACAGCGAAGTATACATTCTTGACGTTCACCCTGACCTAGAATCAATACGCGAAATAATCGTGCCTCCAGTTATATACAATCAATGGTGAAGAAATGTTTACATTTTTGATCTCATTGAGTCGAGGGCACTCTAAAAATCAGTGGAACTATCATTTACGAATATGCTTTCAGAATACATGTGCTGATCCAAGTAACTACAAGAACAGTTTAATTTATTTACGTTATACCTACACTGTACTAATCACACGTAGTATATACAACGTTACTGTTATACACCTGCAACACTATATAGAATACATTAACAAAGGAACTACGACAGCTGCCACCCACGCTATAACGCTGAGTTTAAGAAGGGAATGATTTCTTTTTACAACTCTCTCCAGAATACAAAGTCCTATTGTGGAGTAATGATTCATTGGATCTTTTCTTTCTTTCACTGAAAAAAATACTTATTAGTCACTGCAAAATATTTTGTTAAAATGGACCTTACAAATTTTTTTTTGTAGTGGTTACAAAATTTTTTTGTAGTCACTGCAAAACTTTATTGGGGACAGCAAACATTTTTTGTGGTTACTACAAAAAAATAGGTAAGATCCATTTTAAGAAAATATTTTGCAGTTAATAATAAGTATATTTTTCAGTGTTATCTTAATCGATTAAGGCACATATAAAGTATAACTTGACTGTACAAGTTCATTTTCGATCAAATGTTGATTCTTTTATTTTTTCATCTCACCCATTGTTCTATTGCAACGAATTAAAAAAAAACACGACTAGCACTGTACATGAACCGCTGTCAGATACAGTCATACCTGGGAATGAAAGTATAGGAACCGGTAGTTTTGGGGAGAAGATTTTTTTCACCGCTTTGTTTTAGTGCATTACTAGAGACACTGGAAAATCGCGAGAATATTTACCATAGTCTCCAATAAAGTGTAGTATTTCAATCGTGACACGTGTAAACAGTTTATATGTTCTGTGTTACAACTGTTCAGTTCTAATTGGGTCTGTTGAAGAGGGACTCGGTACTTCATATAAACGCAATGGCCAATATAAGTGCAAACCTTCAGTGTTATACATAGCATGTTGGAAGCTAGCAAACAATCAACTTTTCCCGCGACTTACCAGTATCTGTATGCATTAAGTGTTTACTTGCATCCCTGCTTTGTAATCAATAGTTGGATGTTTTAACACTGAAAATCCTGGGGTTCTACCCGGTAATCACAGGGTAGTGTCGCGGTAACTCTGTTCATACTGTCGCAGTGAAATAAGTGACGCTTCTACACAACGACACACTGCCAATAACATCGCAGCAATGCTAAAGATGTGCTCTAAGGAACTGAAGCTAAGTGGTACCAAAATATTTTCCTGAAAACTATTAAGCCCTAATAATTATGTTGCAACGAAATTAATTTATGACTAGTACTGTACCTGAGTCACTGTCGTACACAGTCATAACTTACTACGCTCGAAAATATTGGTCCTCTCCTAGGTTTGTTACTGATCCAAGCAATGGCGTCACAGGCATACGATGTTCGTATTTATGAGACGTACGTTTACTACACACTAGTTTACTTCGAAGTAGAGTTTGGATTATGAAAAACTTTTACATCCAACTTCCATTCTAGATTAAATTTGTTGAAGCATTAGTTGCTGATAGCAACATTATCATCATATTTAGGCCTAGCTGGTTGTTATTCGTGTCATAAATCTATAAAAACCGGACCCCTGATTTCCGCGAAAAGAATTTAGCTCCATTTTGTTTCAGTGACTTACGTGCACAGCTGCAGTTCTACTTCATGGTTATTGGCAGCGTGTCCTTGTGAAGTGATGTGTCTCATTTGACTTTGCCAATCACAATAACGTTACTACAACTTCACAAGTCTGTGATTTGATAGTAAAACCCCAAGACACGTCAGAGCTAAGACGTCCAATCACTGATTATGAAGCAGAGCTGCAGATGTGCACGTAAGTCACTGAAACAAAGTGGGGCAGAATTCTTTTCGTGAAAATTAGGGGTCCCTAGATATGGTGAAATAAAAGTTCAGCAGCGAATGAAATGTTCAGTTCCTTTCAGACACCTTTCGATAAAGCCACTGATTTTTGGTGAAAATAATTTGACACCAAGCAGATCCAGTGTATCATGCGCATGTATTCCGCTCTGATCAATGATAATTAGCAGTGTGTCTTTGTCCTGAGACATCTCGCATTTCACTGCGCCCATTATAATAAGGGTACTGCAACCACACACGTCTGTGATTTGTAGGTAGAACCTCAAGACCCTTCTAAAAGCTAAAACATCCAATCATTGATAATGGATAGGGACAAGAAAATTTCGCGAATTCAATGACCTGCATGTTGGAATCAACTATCCTATGCATACTCAAGCCCCAACAATTAGTCAACTAGCTGTAACTCAGTGAAACTGCAGACAATGAACGAATAGATGAGACTCGAGTATGCATAGTACACTGGATTCCAGCCTGCTGAATTTTCCTGTCACTAATAACGAAGAACAACTGCGAATGTGCACACATCTCTGCTATAGAACCACGTTGTTCTAACTCCATATTTAGAAATTTTACAAGAGAGCCATTACAAGTTTGCGGAACATATGTTTTATTTCACAGTTAAAATATTAACGCACTGTTGTAAAACCGTTATTTTAGTAAGTTTTACACATTCTTTATCGTGTTGGGTGGCTGTAGCCAGAGGTGGGCACTCTATACTGAAACTAGTAATGTGGTTATGATAAGGGTGAGGATTACGGTTAAATGAATTATGTTAGTTTAATTATGGTGGCTTTACTCTACATAAGTTAGTTACAAAATACTACACGGTTGTACTACATAATTTAGATAGGAGGGGAGTGGCTGTTTAAGTAATTACTCGTTCTACTCTGTCATGGGTGACCCTTCGGACACCTTAGACCTCACCGTTAGCATGATGCCGGAGGCTGATGATGTTTGTGTCGGCTATCGACGAACGGCGGCACGTCGTGGGTCTGGACCCAGGACCATCCTGGCGAGGTGGTGACGGCAGGAAGGCTTGAAGAAGCGAGACCTCGATTCCCCCGATACACTGCATTATATTGCCACACTTCAGTGCCGGTGGGGAGAATCACTGAGGCCCTCGTCTTGTGCAACCCTTGACCTGATTGCACTGCCGTCGTCGCTAGCCCGTCCTCCTGGCGAGGCTCTAATCATAACAGCACTCTATAAATAGTGTTCATGTAATGTCATATTGGGACCTTGTTTCCAAAGTTTCAAATACTATAATGCTAAATGAATAGAAGAAATAACAGTGAATATATACCTTTGCAATGGAGATAGAACAAGAAGTAGAACATGCTGGTTCTATACCTTCTGAGTTGAATATTTATATTTCCTCTGTACTGTAATGTAAAATTAATGGAGTTACTATAGGTAAGGTTAATTCTACTACAGGTTAGAAAGATCAATGTTATAAGTTTGGCACAGGGAAAATTTCTGCCACTTGAGCGCTGGAATCGCTAACGCACCAAACTGACCAATCACAGAGCTTTCCTGAATTTTAAGTTTCATTAAGTTGACAATTAAAAAGGCGAAATTGTTTTCTTTCCACTTGAAAATTAAATTAAATGACAAATATAATTTGCAAGTTCATTTAAATTTAATTTTAATACGGTTTCGTATTTATCCGGTCTCTTAGCGATCGAAGCGAAACTAGTGGCAGAAATTTTCCCTGTGCCAAGCTCTCCCATAAGAAAACGTATTTTCTTTCTAACCTGTAGTAGAATTAACCTTACTATAGGCTAACCACAAAACTTAAAAAAAAAATTGAGTTAGAAGAACATGGTTCTATAGCAGAGGTATGACATTAAAACCAGTTAGTGTAAATTTCAATAAAATGCAAGTTTTTGGCTGGCATAAATTTTCAGGAAGAAATTCGCGATTGAACATTGATTTTGAAAACCAAAATTTATTAGTGTAACCAAAAGTAAGGAGAAATAAATAATTAATTTTACCGGCGTGGCTTAATAATGCAATCTGTGAAAAAATAGTTTCAAATACATTTCCCTGTGTGTAAATAATGGGGTTGCTCTAGTATTGGCTGTATGCATTGACAAATAAGTAGAGGTACGTAAATTTCGCAGATACATTCCAAGTCAGGTTGAACGCCAATTATGTATACTTCATTGTCATGTCTGTGACTTGCTGGCGGCTGTTACGAAACGCGTTTGACTACTGCAAGCCAGTAGTAAATAAGGAAATAATGCGAAGTGCTACCTGCTTGAACGGATTGTGGCCAGTGGGTGCATAGTACTGACAAGTCTAGGCTGCTGCCAGATGAATCTGCGAAATTGACGTACCTCTACAAAGAAGTATTACTGTTTTGCTGTGTTGTCATCGTCGCACGCACCAACCACACTCGATATACAAGTGGAGTGTTCATCAGTCCACTGTTAGAGACAGGGGAAATTCGCGGGATCACTGACTTTTAGGTTAGCCTCTAAGATTATCTGTGTATACTCAATTAGACAACATATGTTCATTGGCTGCTCGCTGACACAGTGTAACCACGTGATAGGACGTGCGTTTAGTTGATTCTTTATCATAGGCTCAGAGCTCTCCAGGACGTGTCAAATATATCTAGGACCAATGGCGAAAGTGACACAAACTTAGAGAGTTTTGAATTCTAGCTTATGCTTAAAAGAAAACGTGAATTTGTCAGGTCTCTACTCATTGTGCTTAGTAATGTATTTTAGGCCGAGCAGTTTTTTTGACAGTAGGCCGTTTCTGAACATATTATTTACCGTGTAATATGCTTGGCTGACTAGACGAACCAATCAAACTTAATTGATGGAGCAGTTATCATTAGGGACCCCTGATTTTCGAGAAAATTATTTTGCCCCACTTTGTTTCAGTGACTTACGTGCAAAGCTGCAGTTCTACTTCATTGTTATTGGCAGCGTGTCTTTGTGAAGTGATGTCTCTCATTTGACTTTGCCAATCACAATAACGTTACTACAACTTCACAAGTCTGTGATTTGATAGTAAAACCCCAAGACACGTCAGAGCTAAGACGTCCAATCACAGATTATGAAGCAGAGCTGCAGATGTGCAAGTATGTCACTGAAACAAAGTGGGGAAAATTTATTTTCGCGAAAATCAGGTGTTCCTAGTTATTATAATAAACGATATTGTTTTAGTAAATTACTTCTCTTATGACTAGAGATATAGAAATTTAGCTTTATTATGTGACAGCGGACTGGACTGCAAGTTACTATGTGTTCCTCTGACTACTCATGCTGGCAGGCATTGTATAAGGCGCGCCTAAAGGACTTATCAACCAATAATACGAGATATACAGTAAAATACCCACTAGCCTGTAACACTGGCACACAATGGTACACTACATAGGCACAGAGAAGTTAGGAATACAGAAGTGAAATAGCCAGTAGAACGGCGAACTCAGTCACACACGCCAGCAAAATGGCTTCCCTGGCCAGCAACATGGCGGAAACGCCTACTGCCAATCAGCGTAAGGCAGCTAGTCTGCTACCCGGCAGCCAAGCCAATAGGAAACATGTAGTAACATGCAGGAACCAAACATACACGGGGCTGGTAT
>PNEQ01099362.1:0-14255 GCA_003012365.1 Medauroidea extradentata | reverse complement strand
ATAGGCCTGGAGTAAATAACATCACGGAAAGTGTACATGAGAGACGGCCAGTGGAATCTAATCAGTAGGGCCACGATTTTGCCGTGAAAAGATTTTTGCCCCACTTTGTTTCAGTGACTCACGTGCACATCGGCAGTTCTGTTTCAAGGTTATTGGCAGCGTGTCTTTGTTCAGACACGTTTCTCATTTGACTGCACCAATTATAATAATATTATTGCGAGTCTGTACGTCTATAATTTGCCAAGGCAAGTGAGAGTAAAATCATCCAACCACAGACGATGTAGCAGAGCTGCAGGAGTGCACATGACGCATCGAAACCAAATGTTGCAGAAATATTTTCGCCATAAAATCGCGGCTCTACTAATCAGTCGCCAAATAATAACGTGAAATTTTCAGGTACCAATCTAATGGTAACAAATTCGCCCTGCGGAAAGTGTTACATGTAATGTAAAAAGGTATGTTGTGGGTTTTGCTGGGCACATTTGTTAAAAATATCAAAATGTATGAATTTAGTTTAGACGCATTTTGGTCCTTCCGGGTAACAAGTGAAAAAGTGGCAAAGAAAACTCTGCATGCGACAATTCATCAAACAATAACATAGGCAGTCGAAAATCTAAGGTAGTATAAATAAACGCAGTTTATTACATTAGATATTATATTTAAAAAAAAAAAGACAAAAATGGTTAGCCATTGATTTCGGGCTTCATCAAAACTATTAAATTAAAAAAAATAAGCGGTTAAATAAAAAAATGGAAAGAACTAGGTTTTTTTTAACAATACAGAAGGAAAATGCATTAACTTCTTATACGCAGAGGTACACTGTAAAATTTTTTTTAGGTAAATTTACTCTACATGTAGTGGAAGCTAATTACCTCTACAAGTGAGGGAAAATTACTCAACACGTGTCAAGGAAAGTTACTCAACTGGTAATGTAATTTTTCATTACATATTGGCGCAAGCCCTCTAGGACAATTTGACATAACGCGCGAGCAAAACTTCCGAGTGGTTTATGTGGCGAATACACTACCTTGCGGAACTTTCCACACACATTCGGAAATCAGATTTCCCTCTCAAGGTTGGGGAATATTACCATACATATGATGAGTAATATTACTAACTTTTTTATAGTGTACGAGTTATTTGCGTATTTATTCTAGATCAGGTATAACGTCAATAACGTATATACTTCACTGTCGCTTCTATGGTTGGACGACAGGTGTATTGACACACATTTCATGACTTCAAGGCCACAGAATATTTAGGTATACAGAAGTGAAATAGCCAGTAGAACGGGGATTCTCAAGCACACACGCCAGCAAAATAGCTTCCCTGGCATGCAACATGGCAAACACCTACTGCCAAACAGAGTAAGGCAGCTGCCATGCTAGTCGGCTGCCAGGCCAATAGGAAACCTGCCGTAACAGGCAGGAACCAAACATACACGGGGTTGTTATTAACAACCTCGGGCAGCCAACAAGAGACGAAGTTCGCCCGTATCTAATGGGCCGACACGTCACTTCACGTCTCTATTACTATCTAGTCTGCGTCAGGCCAGTAATAAATATGGATGTAATTCGCGGGGATGTCACATGTTACCTATTTGTAGAGAAACTGGAAGATCGCGGGAATAGTTGACTGTTTGCTCGGCTCCAACGTGACGTATATAACACTGAATGTTTTGTATCAACATTGGCTATCGTTAGAGATGATGGTTTTTCGCGGGAAAACTTGACTGTTTGCTGGGTTTCAACGCACGTTCATCGTAACAGTAGATTACTGGCTTTAGCTGTGCGTACAGAAGTTACCCTATTTGACTGAGCTAATAAGAATTCCCCTATTGTAATATTTGATGCCTGCTATTGGCCTGCAGACAGCTACATTGTGACAGATGTGCATTACCCAATCATATATGTTGCAAGAAACTACAGTGTTTTCAAGGGTATGTTGGCACAAAACATTTTCGCGATATACCGTCATCTCTAGCTATCGCTTATTTGTAGCAATTTTTCTCTCTACAACAGGCCCAGTTATAACCGCACAGCTTGGACACACAGCGTGTGTGATTTGTCCCAAAACTGTTCACACGTGTCACCGTTAATATAATACAGTTTATTGGAGACTATTTTAAACATTTTCGTGATTTTCCAGTGTCTCTACCTATGTGTACGGTTAGAAGCCAATGTATAAGCGACTGTGACCAGTGCGTGTATAGGACTGAGAATTCTAGGCTGCTGATAAGTGAATCCCCCAGAAACAATCGCGTCTCGACTTAGAGACGGGAAAAATTCGCGGGTTCACTACCTTGTAGGTTAGCCTCTAAGTATATATGTGTGTATTCAAGCAGACAACTGCTGTTCATTGGCTGCTCGCTGACACAGTGATATCACATGACTGTACCTGCATTTAGTTGATTCTTTATTATTGACTCGGCGCTCTACAGAAGATGTCAAATATATCAAGGACCAATGGTGAAAATGACACAAACTTATAAATGTTTGAAATCTAGCTTGTGCCTAAAAAAACGGGAATGTTTCATGTCCCTACTTTTTTAATATTGACACACTTTCAGTTATCACATTCCATCCAACTCCCATACTTATATGAACAGCGACTTACTTGTACATTCTCACTTGCATAATCGTCTGCATCAGTTTATTCCGTTTGATCAAGAAGGGCTCTTAGTGAAAAAACACGTATTTGTGAACGAAGGATCACATTTTTGGTGAAAATAATTTTCGACCATCTTGTTTCAGTGTCTTGCGTGCACATCTTAAGCTCTGTATTATGGCTATAAACCCGGAAATTTTTCGAATTCCTTTGAGAAAACGTTAAATTTCACACTTCTGTACACGGTCATTGCCTTTATCTACTGGGCCACTGGAACTGAAACTCTTTCTTAAGGACACCGAACTAATAGCAGACCTGCGACGAAACATTCACTGACTCTCTCACTACTTTGTTACATGTAGTACAACTGGCCACTCACTGATGGCAGCAGCCAATGAGAAAGTAGCTGAGGATACAGTGTATACAATACTCGGGCACAGAAGATTTAGGAATACAGAAGTGAAATAGTCCGCAGGACGGGGAACTAAGTCACACACGCAAGCAAAATGGCTTCGCTGGCCAGGAACATGGCGGAAACACCTACCGCCAATCAGCGTAAGGGCCGGACGCCTGGCCAACGAGAAACCTGCTATAACGTGAAGGAGCCAAACAGACACGGGGCTGGTATCAACAGCCACGGGTAGCCAATAAACTATGAAGTTCGCCAGTATCAAATGAGCCGCCACGTCATTTCACGTCTGTCTTACTATTTAGTCTGTGACTGTGGAGTCCAGCCGGCTGGTCGTTGAACCCGCGACATTTCCGGGTCTAAGTATAGCCAATGATTGGATGGTTTCATCACTCAGCGTCTTGGGGTTCTATCGGTAAATGACAGACGTGCAGTATCGCAGTAACCTTGCTCTGACTGGGACAGTCAAGCGAGCAACACCTCTACACGAGGATACACTGACAATAACATTGAAGCAAAGCCGCAGATGTTCACGTACAAGACATTGTAACAAGTTGCTACAAAACTCTTTTCACAAAAAAAAATCATTGGCTGTAAATATTTAAGGAAGAAGAAAGAAATTGAGCGATGGTTTCATTCCTTATCACTAGAGACAGGGAAAATTCGCGTGTTCACTGACCTGCGTATATACTAGCGTTCAAGAACATGTGTTGACTGAAGCAGATAACAACTGCTTATTGGCTGCTCGCTGTAGGTCTGCATTCAGCTGCTTCTTTGTTATTGGATAGGCGCCTTGTAACAGGTGGCAAATAAGTTAAGGGCCAATTGCGAAAGTTACGCGATCTTACAGTTGCTTGAAGTCCAGCTTGTACCGAAACGAAAATGCGAATTTTTCAGGTCTCTATTTATCATTTGTCCAATAATTACAAAAAAAATAAAGGGTTTATTGAAAATAGTAAACCGAAATTATTTTTAAACAATATACTGTAGAAGGAACACGAATTAAATTGTTATACCTGCAGAGGCATGGGTATTTTGCGTATTTATTCTAGGACAAGTTGAACGTCAATAAAGTATACTTCATTTACACTTCTGTGATTGGACGTCAGATGTTTTGACATAACTTTGTTGACTGTAAGCCAGTAATTAAAAATACGTACATAACTCGTGGTGATACCACGTGCTACCCGCCTGTGCTGTTAGAAGTCAATGGATTATCGATAGGGACCTCTAATTTCCAAGAAAATATTTCTGGTACCAACTTGTTTCAACGCCGTAGTTCCACCTCTGTAGTTCTGCTTCCTTGTTACTGTATTTGCATAGCCGTCTTTAGTAGAAGGCTGAGGCCTTAGATCCTGGCAACTCTGCCAGGTAGGGTCATTTGACAAATATATTGTCTCGCGAACGGCAGTAGCTTCCCCTGATTCGCCGGTGTGTAGGGCACAATAACGAATCAGTTAAAGCCATTGCCTTTGGAGAGCTAAAAGAAGTGTTAAAATGACCCTTGTGTGCAGGGTTGCCAGATATAAGGCCACGGCCTTCTACTAAAGATGGCTATGGTCTATGTGTAAAGACGTTTCTCATTTGACCCAACCAATCAGAATAAGGTTACTGCGAGTAACACATGTCTGTGATTTGCAGTAAAAATTTAAGACACGTGATGGTTAAATTCAGCCGATCACTGACCATGAAGCAGAGCTACAGATGTGTACACGAGGCACTGAAGCAAACTGATGCAGAAATATTTTCACTAAAGTCAAGGGTATCTAATAATCGACTGTGGCTATAATGTATAAGACTGAGAAATCTAAGCTGCTGACATATCAATCCGCCAAATACTCACGTCTCAACACACTTGTAAGTTATTACATTCCATCCACAACTGATATTTATATGTTCAACGTCTCGTACATACATTCCCTCGTGTGTATTTTTGTCACAAGCTTATTCCGATTGTTCAAGACGGGCTATAAATGAAAAACACCTATTTCGGTAACATCGTTTGTTCGAAGGAAACCGCTCGACATGACAATTAGAGATGATGGTATATCGCGAAAACGTTTGTGTCAACATACCCTTGAAAATGCTGTAATTAAAACAACACATATGATTGGCTGATGAACGTCGGACACAACGTAGCTGTCTGCAGACCAATAACAGGCATCAAATATTACAATAGCGGGATTCTTATTGGCTGAGTCAAATAGGGCAACAGCTCTACGTGCAAGCGAAAGCCAGTAACTTTCAGGTAAGCTGAACGTACGTTAAAACCCAGCTAACAGTCAAGTTTTTCCGCGATAAACCATCATCTCTAATTATAATACGTGACTGAGCATTAGTAACTAATATAACTTATTTTGGTGAGAAGAATTTTGGACCTACTTGTTTCAGCGTCTTTCGCGTGAACATTTGCGGCTCTGCCTCGCGGTCTGTGATTGGATGAAATTAATTCTCATCGCCTCAGGGTTCAACTCGCAAATGACGGAGTGTGGTGTAGCAGTAAATTTATTCACATTGACGACGTGTCGGGACTGACAGCCAGCCTGCTGTAGTTCCTCACTCTGTACATGTGTGAAGGCAGGAACAGATACTAGTTTCCGAAACATTACACATGTTATCGTTTTGAAAAACATACTGTTTTTTCCGTTTGCTTTTTGTCTGTGTTGTGTCTTGTCTGTGTTCACATCCATTCGAGTCTTTCGTTATCTGTATTATCGTCGTAGGTCATCCATTTGGTGCCTTTTTCACACATCACATTTATTTGTTGTTTTTTATTTTCTCGTCTGTCTGTCTTTCGTTGATTTTTTTGTGTCGCCTTTCTCCTGTCGACTATATTCCACTAGGGAATTAATTTTGTGTTGTTTAGAATCTGACTACATTCCGCTCAGGAATTATCTGTATGTTTTGTCTGTTGACTACAGCTAACTGGCTTTTTTTTCTTTGCTTTTTTTAATTGTAGGTTTTTTCTGCAATACGGCATCATTCGTCCCGCAATGGCGTATGTCAAAAAACTGTTATGTTTATAAAGTGTACTGCTTATGAATTAATTTACCAAGAAAATTAAATATGTAAGTTTCAACGTTTAACTGCCTAGCACATCTTAGTAAACGTCTAGAATTCGTGTCACCATTTGAGAAATTTAATAATGTTGTCAGAATTTTGTAAAATTAATCTTAATACCGTGTTATGTACGGCGTCGCCGGCCCAACTAGAATAACCACCGAACTTGTTCAAATGTGAAAAATAAGTTTTTTCCTGTAAAACTGATGGCAGGCGCATATAGGACGTTGCACCAAAATCTTATTCATGATCCGAGTTGCACTCGTAAGAACGTAGTAATGAAAGTATGATAAATGTGAAAAAAAAAAAAAAAAAAAAAAACGTATTCGTAGATGAGCGATCTACAGCCTATAACAACTAGCATAACTCGCGTGCTTCCCAAGTCCCGATGAATTAGAAAGACCTACTGTCGCTAAAGCAAAGTTCTGATACTTAAATGTCTTATTTTCAATAACTGAAAACAGAAATATATTTGTAACAGAAAGGGTTAAAAAAACGCTCTAAGAAATAAAATCAAAAAATTTAAAATTCCAAAGATACCGACACATATTTTACATACGTGTAAGGTTAATTGTACTACGGGTAGGAAAGAACTGTGTTTTCTTATGGGAGGGTTAGGCGAAAGGCAAATATCCTGCCACTATTTGCGCTGCAATCGTTAACGTACCTAGTAAAGTACGAAACCTCAGCAACATTAATATTAACTAGACGCTGCAATGAAAGAAGTCGTTTAATTTAATTTTAAAGTTAAAAGCAAACCAGTATTGATTTTAAAATCATCAACTTTATGCAATTAAAAAATTCACGAAAGCTGTGTGGTTGGCCAGTTTGTACCCACTGCCAGTGCTCAGGCGGCAGAAATTTTTCGTGGGCCAATTTTTTAACATTGATCTTTATAACCTGTATTCTCCGTTCACTTTAAGTTAAGTTCTGAAGTAAACAAACAACGTAAAATCGTTGTGCTTCGCTAGATTCTAATTGGCTCAATATGTGCAGCGCGCCGACGTACTCTTTCCAACCGACTAAACTGCGTGTACAGTCGGTATCATCGGAAACAACAACGCCCTATATATTAAAACAATATTGCGTGAAAATTTCGTACATCTTGTCGACATACGGAAACAAAAATTACATAAAAATCTGATAAAATATTGACATCATATGTATTTACAATATATTTCAAAATGAAATTGTAATTATCAAGCCGTGACTAACGATCGTATTAAAATATTCTGGTACTAACATAACGAAAAGTCGGTACTGCATGCAGAAAAAAGTTGTAATCAACCAAATGAGTGATTAAACTTACTGTTAAGCCCTCCTGGATAATTTTGTACTTAGTTTTAGAAATATGACATTTTATAAATCAACAAACAATCTGTCGATAATTCACAACACATATTCGTTTTTTTTTTTTTTTTTTTGTAAAGAATGTTACGCGAGATTTTTATTCTTGCCTTATAAACATCACCGCAGTTTGTTTTGTAATGAAGAAATATATTCACGTTTCGAAAACCATGCACGACATTTTCACTGTTCACGTGCAGCGTCCCACATAACCTAATCCGCAAGCGATGTAAATATAGACCGCCGCGGGACGGAATGAAATAGATCAAGGAATTTTGGTTCGGACGAACTGGAACGGAAAATGGATACACAGAGAAACCATTCGCAGTAGCCACAACATTAACACGTTAATGTCCAAAATACTTCGATAAAAAATAAAACACTATATCTGATTGTGATATTTCCGAGTTATTTTTACGGTGGTAACTATTACTGAACCAAACTTTTGGTATTTTCAGAGTATCGTACATCTCTAAATACTGGCAAGTGTACCAAGAAACTCGTACGTTTAACAGTGCGTCAGTCGTTAAATAACTCGTGAACCAATTGTACAGACGTGTCGTCCGCTAACCATAATTATAGTAATAAACATATCGTGCCTTAGATTTTGTTTGCAACGTCTAAATATTTTAGATATTTGTTAATAAAACTCTCTCATTAAGTGATGGAGTGGTACATTTATATGTAAACAACAGATAACAAAGATCTATTTCTTATGCAAGATCACAGTGCACGGCTGTCGGCAGCCAATGAACATGTTTGTTTATAATTTGCTTTGTTTATCGTAAAACTCAACTAAGAGTGAACGGAGAATAGTAGAATTAACCTTACTACGAGCAAATCGCGAATTTTCACTGCCCCTATATAACAGAGCAGCACCGATGCTGTGGACAAGGGTCACGGAAAAACTTGCCGTGCGGAGCAGCGCGCGTCGTGCAAGGACCGGGTGCCAGGCAGGGCGCGGTCCGGATCGCTCGGTCGTCAATATCTCGCGGCCTGAGAGTCGACTCGCGTGACTCGACTTCTGCCAGAGCTAAGACCTCGACCTCCGTGCCACGCTGCCGGGACGAAGTAGAAGAAGAAGAAGCGGACGCCTGTCCGATTCTGAATTATTCAGACTTTGACGAGCCATTAGCATGCAAAGCCCCAGTGCGACCGCGCCCCGAGCCTTTATACGAGAGTTGCGTCGCTGGTTGGTTGATGAGGGGAGGAGGCAGGGTAAAGCGAGAAAGTCGTGCAAGGAAGCGGTGCTCTACTATGAGAACTCTGGCACAATAATTAGTGTAGTTGGTGGTTGGTGTTGGGGTAAGTTGGGACAGAGTGTACTAGTTGTGGGATGTCACCATTGCTGATAGGAGGTTGGAGGTTGGTGCTTTTGATGGTTGGTGTAAGTTGGGATAGGACCTTTGAACGATTCAATGGATTAGTATTATAAATATAAAAGTATTTTGGACGTACGCCATTGCGGGCGAATGTTGCCGTATTGCAGAAAAACCTACAATAAAATAAAAAGCAAAGAAAGAAAAGTCAGTAAGCTGTATTAAACAGGCATAAAACATACAGATGATTCCTTAAAGGAATTTGGTCATATCCCAGAAGACGACACAAGGACAAAAAAACAGATAAAAACAACACAATATTAATTCCTAGGTTGATTCGACTGGAGAAAGACGACACAAAAAAAATAACAAACGGACGAAAAATAATAAAAACCAACAAAAGTGTTTCTTTGTTGTGGGTTTTTATGCAATACGGCAACATTCGCCCGCAATGGTGTATGTCCAAAACGACGTTCAAGTTGGGATAGAATTTACTAAATGTGGGATGGCATCATTTCTGATTGGATGTTCGTGGCTGGTGTTGATAGTGGTTGGTGTTGGGGTAAATTGGGATGGAGTTTACCGAATGTGGGATGACATCATTGCTGATTGGAGGTTCGTTTTTTGTTTTGTTGGTCGTTGGTGTTGGGGTAATTTGGAGTACAGTTTACCAAATGTTGGATGGCACCATTTCTGATTGGATGTTGGTGTTTTACAGGATTTTGTTGGTTTAAATTGGATACAATTTACCAAATGTGTGATGGTACAATTGCTGGTTACGAGTTGATGTTGGTGTTCTTAGTCACAAAATATTTCAAAATAAGTTTACAGAAGTAGGAGATATGCTGGAATTAAAATAGTGCGATAGATGCGATGCGAATTAAGTCACATATCAGCCAATCAACGTCGAGGCTTCTGTAACGTCAGCGCGTCCGCCTCGACGCTGATTGGCTGACAGGTTATTCGTGCACTCCGCGGCATGTCTGTTGCGCTATTGTGATTCCAGCATTAGTGTTTGTACCGTAGAAAGTTGAAAGTATAGTTCAGTATCTGTCAAATACAATGGCTGAACTTACGTTGACCAACCAGATAGGAGAGTGTGTTTAACCAAATAGTCGGTTTACCATTTGCATTTTTTTCGTACCGCGCTAAACTATAAACGTGGTGTTCTGAGATCGACACTGGATATATATATATATATATATATATATATATATATATATATATATATATATATATATATATATAAACAATCGGTTGTAAAATAAAAGGATTTGTATTTGTAAATAACTAATGTAAACTGGTGACAAGCCCTATTTTTTGATAAACAGTAAATAAATATTAATGTTATGAAGAAAGTGAGAAATTGTTTCATGAGCTAAACATAGGCGAATATTTCTGCGTCCTTGTAAGAATATACATTTTTTTGCTATATTTATTATCATATACCAAAACTCTAAAGTTACGTTAACAAACGTAGTTTTCATCATATATTATGATTTTTTTAATTACCTAATGAAATGACCAAAATTTTTTTATAAATCATGTTGCGTACGTCAAAAAAAATTGTGGTAAGAGTACAGTCAACGAGGTACGTCATTATTTGACTGTGAACAAATGGTAAAAGTATCACAGTACAGTAAGTGTATCAGATGTGGTGTAGACCAATAGGACGGCTTGGTCAGTGTCGGTCTCAGGATATCATTATTAGAAACCCGGAGATTTCTCGGATTCAACGGCTTGTCGGTTGGCTTCCACAGTACTATATAAACTCGGACCTCAACTACGTACTTGAATATTTATTTATTTAATGGCTTTGTTTGTGGCGAAGTTAAGGCTTTCGCCTTCTCTTACACTTAACCACGTTTTATACTAATACATGTGTGACAAACAAAAATAAAACTATAACTTCAAGAAACACTTATATACAAAATTAATGTAGCAAAAATGATTCATTAATTTAGCCAGATGTACTAAAATTTTTAACTGATTTTACATATAAATGAATACCGCAAGTATAAAAAACTAAGTTAAATATTTGTAGTGAAACTATAAATACGCCATTAGGTGTTTTAAAAAAATTACAATTTTGTGTATGCTATCTAAATATTTATGTATAACAACATAGCTATAGTCTTATCTTGCGGGAGTTAATGTGCATCTCTATAACAGCATTACAGTATACAATACATGGATTTTTGACAAGATAGAAAAATTATGTAATGTGATATACATTTGTATATTCATATACAAACTGGTTAAGAAGCTTCTCCAGCGAGTGGCCACGAATATATGTATAGGCCGTTCAGCATAAACTGAACACTGCATAAAGTTTTCTATCAGCCGCTTCGCAGCTATCCCTACAATTTTTGATATGAAAACTTCCATGTAACTAAAAACCAGTGTGAAAATTTCAACACTCTCATAAGTTAGCAACTATTGGCTCAATAAAACATATTTTTAATTAATTACAAGTTCGGCTGAGTGCTCAGTTTACAGTGAACAGCCTATAACTAGGTAGCGCGGGAGTCAGTGAGCGGTCTGCTATTGGTTCACAGTCCTCAAGAATGAGTTTGGTGACGCGTAAGGAACTATTACGTACAGGGTTTTGAAATCTATTTTTAATTCAAATAAATTCGTAAAATTTCCAGGTCTCTTCTGACTATTAGGGCCACGAGTTTCACCCAATTTTGTTTCAGTGCCATACGTGCACATCTCTGTAGCTATACTTCATGGTTATTGGCAGTGTGCCTCTGGAAGTGACGTTTTTTTCAGTTGACACTGCCAATCACAATTAATGGTGATTCGAAATAAAGTGAGCACTCAAAAAAGCTCTGATTGATTTAATTAATTTTTCTGCCAATTTATATATTCCCGCCGGATGTTAACATAAATATTGTCACGTGTTTTTATTTACATATATTAGTGCAATGTTTACAACTGCATTAAACTGCACCGATAAATTTCAGCTACAATATCTACTCATTAAGTGCACGGGGGCTGAATAGAAGATATAATAAAAAGTAATCTTAGTAATAAATACCTGCGAGTTAACGTCTTCTAATACTGGTTTCTGTCCATCGACTAATTTATGCCGCACACACTATTGCCGTTACGAATCTCGTAAATGCGGGCACATTTTATTTAATTTGTAATTCAAAACTGCCTGCTACTCCACGCGTCTCTAGCTTGCGAGTAGAGCATCAAGACAAGTGAATACTAAAACTTCAAGTCAATGACTACGAAGTAGAACTGCACATGTGAACATGAGGCACTGGAACAGAGTGGAGCAAAATTATTTTCGCGCGAAAATTATGGCCCTAATCAGTGTATTTCGGCTGTACGAAAAAAAATGGGAATGATATTCCAACTATTATATAAAACTCTCTCTGCTATTTTAATAAAATTGCTATAAGTAAATTTTAAGTACATACCAGATTAAAAATTTGTTTCGTTTCAACAACTTTAGAAATCCTAGTAGAGTCATGAGTAGAGGCACGAGTATTTCGCGTATTCATCTGGCAACAGCCTATACTTCTCAGTTCTATACGTGTACCGGCTGAAGCCGAGTATACATTGGTCTCTAACAGTACAAACGTGTAGCACGTGATATCCCCACGATTTGTTCTCTTATTTATAACTGGCTTGCAGTCGTTAAATGTGTGTTAAAACCGCTCTCGTATATCATTGAAGAAGGAGTGAAGTATACGTTATTGACGTTTAACCTTACCAAGAATCAATACGCGAAATAATCGTGCCTATAGCCAAGAGTTTATCTCCATAAAATCTTTGCCCTACTTTGATTCAGTGCCTTACGTGCCCATCGGCAGCTCTGATTCATTGCTATTGGCAATGTGTCTTTGTGAAGTTATTAGTCTGCGCCAATCAGAATAAGGTTACAACAACACTACACGTCTGTTACTTGCGGATAGAACTTCTACCATGACCGTCTTTAGTAGAAGGCCGGAGTCTTGAATGTGGCAACGTTGCATCGAAGGCCTGCTGCCGGTCGCTCATTGTCTGCCCTAGTCAGTGTAGACGTGTACATGCCACTAAAGCTGCATCTATTCTATATACGTTGCAGAGACTAGGGTAGCCAGGAAGTGACAAGCAGCAGGCCCCCGAAGCAATGTTGCCACATTCACGACTCCGACCTTCTACTAAAGACGGCCATTCCTCAAAACACATGAGAGTTAAAACATAAAATCACCGACTACGAAGAAGAACGGCAGATGTGGACGTAAGACACTGATACAAACTAGGGCAAAATTCTTTTCGCGAAAAATTCATGGCCCTAACCATGCCGTTGGTCGCAGGCTTTCTCGAGGATCTCTGATTTCACTTGTCCTTTCATTCCAGCCCACAGTTCCACAGTCACCTCCTGTCAGCCCTCACCAACGTTAAAGACCTAGATGTTAAGAACTGACCAAAATCTTGATTCACTGGCTTTGTGAGACAGCACTACTGAACCTGATATAATTATCCTCGGGCCTGGACCGACAGTAATTACACCAGCATTTTTGGTTCATCCAACAGCAAAAAAGCGCTCACTTGCCGCTATGTATGCAGCAGTAACCATTCCCTCCCATTGTAAAAATTTTTCCAAGGTTTTACTCATATGTGTGCGCAGAACGTGATAAGTGGTGGTGCCAGATTACATTCCCCACAAGGTCCTATTAAAGATACACGAATAAAAAATTAAAAAATATAATTGTTACAGATGGTGAAATTTCGTGAATTCAATGACCTGCATGTTAGAATCAAATATCCTATGCAGACTCAAGTCCTGTCTATTCGTTCATTATCTGCTGTTTCACTGAGTAGCAGCTAGTGGACAGATGGTTGGGACTTGATTTACAGTAGGAATAACAAAACTATTTCTCCAGTATGTAATATTCCACTGAAGTAGAAGGAAAATGCCGGTCCGGGGACAAAGGCTGGGGGCTGTGGTTGTGTGGTTGACCTTGACCTTTGACCCCGTGACCTTGACCTTTGACCCCTGTAACCCGACGCCATCTTGTTTCCGGCCGCCATCTTGTTTCCGGCCGCCATCTTGTTTCCGACCGCCATCTTTAATGACGTCAATTTCGAAAAAATTAAAAAAAATTCCAAAAAAAATTTAAGAATTAAAAAAAAAGTTTAAAAATTTTGCCATCTTGTTCCGACCGCCATCTTGGAGGTTTCTTCCGAGTCTTCCAAAAATTTTTGATTTTCATTCCATCCTAACCCCACATGCATTAAAAAATTAATTTAATAAAAATAAAATCTTTTTAATAAAAGAACTATTTAATAAAAATGCTTTATATAAAAAAATTTTTTATACCAATTATTTAGTTAAAAAATTCATCGGGTATGCTCGGCCAAGCTCGTTAACCTTCGGCAATCTTCGGCCATGCTCGGCAACCTTCGGCTCGACCTTGAAGTTATTGCTAATGCCGCCATCTTAGAGCTATCGATTATTTAATTCAAGTGTTGTACTTTAAATAAGGTTCACAAGTTATGCAGTATACATG